>JAODAC010074833.1:0-47076 GCA_027575185.1 Mimaenictus wilsoni | reverse complement strand
CATTTTCCAGTGGGAGGGGGTGTTGTTTAAAAGGTGGGTCTTTTTTCGGGGGAGGGGCCCGTTCTTTGCCGGGGGGGGGGGGTTGGGTTTCTGTTGGTGGGGGGGGGGGGGGGGGGGGGGGGAGTGGCGAGGTGGATCGGCAGCAAAGACGGGTTTTGATACGGCATGCCGGAGCTAACCGCAATCTACGCCGCCGGCGGCGAGGATAACAAAGTCATCCTTCTTTGTTTATCGCGGCGGTGGCGGTCGCGCGATGTTTCGTCGAGGCCATGCTCACCTGCACGCTTACAATGCCCGCACATATTTTACGACAATATTTTACATCCAGATTATTTCAGTGGGTCCGGTTTAGTCGTGGGTAAAGGGCGATACGAGTTAGTACCATAAAATTTGAAAAATGTTTACCTAAACTATAATATAACCGTTTAGAATTTACTAGTTTATGGATTACTAAGTAGAATATCGATTATTATATATTTTTGTAAAACATATACTATAATTTTAGCATATTCCGGCAAGGAGACAAGGGGTAGTCCAGGGTTTTTTTTCGACCCCTTTAAATTTTATAAATATCAATTCCTGTATCGGCCCCTTGGCTACTCGCGGGTCACTAATGTCACTCCAGGAGGACCCCCTCCTCACCACAAATCTAATGTTTTCCTCCCTTTGCTAGCTACTCATAGAACATCGGGAACTTGTTAATATTTTGTTTTTATACATATTATTGTACTGATTTTCATGATTAATTAGCAGCTTAAAACAAGTGCAACATCTGTTTGTCCTTATCACTTTATCATATTTTACGTTCAAAATGTAAGTGAAGATATGACACTTCTGGATGTAACGAAATCACGTAAAGTTATTTATTAAACGCGCTATGATCATCATCATCTTTTTATAAACAAACGCCATACCAAATTTTATATAAGATATGTCAAAAGGTTACAAGTTAAATATAAAACAATTTCGTTTAAGTTTAATAAAAGAATTTCGTTTGTAAGATTTTCACTAATAAATATATAAGATATGACCTCAGATATGTACCTACACTTCCCCACACCCAAATTATGTAAATATCGAGTTTGCACTTGCACTTGCTGCCGAATTGAGAAACTTCCAAGGAAAGCGGTCTGAATTCACCGAAATTCCAAAATCTCTCCATTGCATCTTCGACCTCATCCAAGTCATACTCCTACATCTGGGCCCTGCGTCTGAATATACCTACTAACCGTGATAAAGAAATTTGCAGATGAAATTAAAACGAGAAATCTAAATTACCACCACTGTCTCTTTGAATGAGCAAAATGATCTCGTTTGAATTTCGCCTTTTGTGCGGTCTGTCCATAATTACTCTATGATCTTGCTTAAACACATAGCCATGGATCATTAATTAGCGTTACTCGCACTTTGTTTGTCTAATAAAGTTTATATATGTGGCGCACGGTGCAGATACACACTGTACAGTCGAATGCAATCCGCGCTCGGTTTTCAGAAGGAGTAACAGGAGCGAGGGCAAGCAGCAGGAGACTTTGGTATACTCCTGCTGCACCAAACACACAAGAGATGCTCGCACAGGCTGGCGTCGAGGCGTGAGGTTTCAGTAATTAGTTGCGAGGATTGCCGCCGGTTATTATCAGCGAAAGGCCGTCGAGTCGAGTTGCAATGTCGACTTCTGTTCGTATCTCCAACGTATTGCCGCCAGTCGCGTCTGCTTTCCACCTCCCCCAACCCCAACGCTATGTTGCTGGCTGAGAACTGTGGGTTCCACCAACGTTTACGTATTGTTAGCGAACATAAACTCGCATTTCCGGGACGTTTTCTGCATAGATTGGTTGTGGATTCGAAACAACCCATGGCGATCTTGCAATTAGCAACTTTTGTCTCCTTTTCAATCAGGACGCTATTTTTGCATATTTTTTTGTGTAGATGACAGTTTGTGCATTTCTATTAAACATTCATTTACTGCTGACAGGCCGGAGTATTACTGGTCTGTCAAACAAGTCGGAAATGGAAATTTTTCAATTTTCGATATAAAAGGGATTTACGTTAAATTTACATTTAAATATGGCGGAATTTTCCGGGTTTACATGGGCGGTTTAAATATTATTTTTGTCGGATGCTTTTTTGCGAGGGGGCGGCGCATTCAACTATTTCCTCTATTTGATATTCAATTTGTAGGTGTGTAGAAATATGTCGAGTCCTATGGGGCATTCAAGTACCTCGATTGGAAGGTGCAAGTCAGCTGTGAATAGCGGCCGGAAATTCAGGACTTTTCATGCTGCCACTTCCAGGAATTAGAAATTTTCTGCGGTATACACACATTTAAAGAATGACCTTTTGATTTACTATTTGTATAGTACTTTGATAATTAAATTTTATATAAAATACATAATATGTATTGAAATAATCACTTTCTAGAAATATTCAAATATACGCCAAAAGATTAAATGCACATATGTTTCGTTATTAATGTGAATTTACCCATTGTAATTTTAACGATATGAAAGTAAAGACTGGAAATAAACTTTGGCAACAATTAACTATGTGATTTTATATAGATTACACCTTTATTAATGCAGCGGTCGATATGACCGATGACCCGCGGGTTACCGAATGACCCATTTACTAATTTTAAATGACCCATTTTAGTAAAGGGATGACTTTCAATGGAGAACCATGGCGATGATATAAAGTGATCGCTTAAACCCTGACTGAAGTAGTAACTTTTTTCAAGAATAAAAGGGAAAAGTTAAATGTAATGAAAGCATTTTATTTAACTTTTCGTTTCTAAAAATCATATAATAATGCACTACAAATCCATTGACAGGACAAAAATGAACACGAGTCAATTTAAATGGATATGGTTTGTATTTGGTATTATTATATCTATTAAACAAATACAGAACACAATTTACGTCTAAACTCATCTGCAACTTGTTGTGTTCCCTATGCTAGTACAGACAAATATCAGGTTTCAAAAATAAGACATTTATGAGCAAAAGTTAGGAGAACATTAAACACAGCACGGTTAATTACAAACAATCAACACGTCATTGTCTGAAGTGATTAGACGTGTTCATCATCCACCTCGGCGTTCCGGTGCCCGGAAAGAGCTGCGCAAATTTGTCTAAACACTCGACAAACAAACGCTGATGAAAATTTCCAGCGAAGAATATAAACGAGTTAGCCGAACATTAACGACAACAATGAGACGCTGTTTAACTACATTGTGTCTGTCAATAGCGCTCGCGTTGTGCGCGGGCGGGCGGGCGGCGCACATTTGCGATAATTAATTCGCCGATGCGGGCAATGCGAACACAAAACTCGTGCAAATTAAATTAAGCCTGCCAAGGTGCACGGGAAAACGCGGCCGAGTGAAAGTGTATCAGGCACGTACGAGTTGCTGAAACTTGGGCTCGCAACACACAAACCGAATTTATGCGTCAACTTTTGCGCTTCACAACCCTTCGCATAACCCACACGCAATGCAATTAAAAACTTACCGATATTCGGTGGTGCCGTAACAACGGAGGCCTTAGGCGTTTGTCAACGCTACGTTTATCTAATCGTAAATAAAAACATTCATAAAGGCACGAATATTAGTTAAGTCGAGTTGTTTTAGAATTTATTGAAGGTAATTTACTTGGTGAAAGAGGTAATCGTGTGCTCCCGTCATTTTTACAGGTACTTATATCCCAAAATGCTTCGTATTTTTGATGATAATTTAATGCCAATTCACAGCACAGTGTATTTTTTTTACATTAAATTATCTTCAGTTCAAATGGATACCAACAGCTCAACGTTGTTCAGCCGCGTTCTCTAGTGTCCTTAATTTTTATCGGAGACGAAAAACCAAAAAGTTTTTGCAAAGTATATATAACTGGAGTGCGTGGCGTAGTGGGTTCGCACTTGCGTGGTAACGCAGAGGTTCCAGGTTCGATTCCCGGTATCGGCATATATAAGATTTTGCAGTCCACACTTTCCCTAGTTCTGAATAATAAGGAGGGTTGGACGATGGGCCTGCAACTCATCCCCGTAAAAACAAACATATGCTAATCCACGTACGGTGAGACCCGATCAGGCGGGGTGAAAGCTAACGTGATCGGAATGCATTGTCAAACGCCATACCACCAATAAACTACTACATATATAACTAATTTGAATATGACATTGAGTATTCTCCAGAATTGTATGTTTATATTTCAAATGCGTTCTTGGCACAAAATATCGACTTGAAAATACAAACAAATATTGTCGTCATATTCTATACAATTTAAATATCTATAAAATGAGCTGTCATTTAGCTAGTTTGATTCAGTAGAACTTTCTCAATCGTGTACGCAAAATTGATATTGCTCGAAATGGGTAAATGTATCTAAGTATACTATTTATTTTTCAGAGGTTTATTAACTAGAACTTTATAAATATTTCAGTTATCGCCTTGAAATTTCTGGAGAATATTCTTGAATAGTTGCTGTTCTTTAAGACTATTTCCAAAAAATCAATTTTGTTACAGGGCAAAAAAATAACGTTAATTGTATTGAAAATATTTACATTTTTCGATATACAAGTTTTTCTTCTGGAACTGGGAAGTTAAGCATCTACCGAAGCTGGGATAATTTACTCAAAGGTAAAAATCTAATAAAAACACGATTAATATTTTAGGCGAATGATGTCTTTACGCACAATTTATTCTAATAAATGGCACGTAAGAGAAGCTTTAATAAAAATTCAATTAGCATTTTTCGCATTTTTTTGCTATATTTGAGGAGGTCTGATGAAGCAGAAATGTGGAAAATGCCAACAAAACCTCCAGATTCGAGCGTGTAAAAACGACAACATCCTCACGCCCGCCTCCGGCAGGCGAGGATAACATAAAACGAATCTCGCAAACACGCAGAATTATAAATCTGCTTTTAATGTCACTCTCTGAAAGTTTTAATTTTTTTCCTGTGAGTTCCTTCATGTACAGCTTTTTTTCTTTTGTTTAACTTATACAGGATTATCTCGGCTTTTTAGTGCTTTTTTGTATAAATAATTATTCTTTTTTATTTTTTGTTAACATTCCTTGTTTTGTACTCGCCGCTTAAGAATACTAGGTTTATTTTATTAACAGGTGTTACTAGCTTTATTAAATTCAAACTATACGTAAATTGTTGAGAACTGGTATTTTAATTTTTACTATAATTATATAACTATCACTTTTTCTAAATTTATAGGAATTATTAAACAAATATGCCATGTTGTTGTTTTCACATTAGAAATTAATTGAAGCTTCATTGTTTTCTTGCTAGATGGCGCTAGGCGAATGGAACCTACACAAATTTAACGTCAATAACAAAGTTTAATTAACTTTTCAACGATGGCATAATATTTTCCTGCAAACTGCAAGCAATTTCAAGTTTTTCCTGCGCTAACGCCGTAATTGCTACACGTGTTGACGTTCAATTAAACTTTGATTCTTTTGCGACGCCATTCCAGCATTGCAGCCCCATATGTATCGTTAATCGTTAATCAATGTCACGCTACAAATGTGAAACGACGATAATAAAACAATAAACGAGTCGCAAATGAAGTTGGTCAGCGCAATGGCTGGAATGCCGACCGACTGTGTCACCGGCGATTATTTCGCTCTTTTTGAAAATGTCTGAAATTGGCGACCAAACTCGGGTCGGTGGCTGTGGCAGCGTGCAAATCGCAATTGAAACTCTAATTGCGAATAATTCTGACTCCCGCACGGGCCGACACGGTCGAGATACGGAGATAGCCTAGTTAATTGCTGATGTAATATATTGGGTTCGTTTCCGTCGAATGGATAGCCGAGTAGGTACGCAATGTTTTACATAGAATTGCACTTAGGAAATGAATTCGACGGCGCACTTTTTCAGAGGTAACGCGCCGGTTTAGTTCCCTGACTGTTTGCAGAAATGCCAACAATTGTGAATAGATGGAACGGTGAAGTTTTGCACAAGTTTTTAAGTTTCTTTTGTTAGTCTTTTGCATGGGATATCATTAGTGTATTTTTGTAAAGTAGTTTTTCAGTTTCAGGCACATGTTTCACATTTACCTTTTTATCAAAAATCATCGTAAAAAATTGGGGCTCGTAAAATGTCTACTAATTTGGGTAATATAAACAACGTATGCCAAGGAGAGTGATACTCTCCATGTTTTCTTATGGAAATTCCTAATCTTTTTTTTTCTGGGAATTTTCAGTAACTTCATACTGGTAGTGGAAAAGTAGATCTTATAAAAATCGAAATGAGCATACGAGTATACTCAATAAAACACAAGTCATAAGAATATAAAGTTTGGAAAAGCGTATATAGAAGCAGAGTGCATATGAAAATGAAATTGTAGAAAATTATTAAAACTTTCAGGCAAAATAATTTCCAATTCGTTTTAGCGCAATGCAACTGCTTCAACAAACTTGCAAACATTCCGGGTCTGTTTGCCTATGCATATTTTTGTATGCAAAAGTTTCTAAAACTGCAAATGTTGGCTATTACAGTCAGAAAGTTGTTATAATTATACTGAATCAAAAAATTCCACTCCAACTGAGTCCTGTGCAAATTTATAAACAAAAAGTTTCCGGATCAAAAAGGTAGTTACGTAAGGATATGCTAATGGCATTGAATGTATATCATAATATGAAGTAGTTTCAAACAAATGTACTGCATCCGAATTTAATTAATTCTCATAAAGTTGACTTAAATTGCGCCACCTTGGAAAGTATGACCTCTCAATAAAACAAAAGACAGGTGACTGCTAATTCGTGCAAATGAAACGCGTATCTCCAAGCCGGTTGGGAGATAATATGAACGACGTTTTCGCCTTTCGAATGTCGACGCGAAGAGATTCCAATGCGACGGAAGCATAAGGCGTTGCACAACTTTGAAGCGATTGCTAGGCGATGTCAGGAAGAGGAAACGCAAGTGAAATCCGACAGATTTTCCAACGACGGCTGAAATATCTAACGACTGTTGCGCATCCTCGCCGTCATAGTTTCGCGCGACTTTCGACGAACGATTACGCGTTACAAGCGTCCTGCGAGCGAGCGCATCAATTTAAATTTCAGCCTGGTTGGATGGTAATCGAATTAAAACGTGATTGTGCCATCGTTGCACGCGACTGATTCGTACGGCAATACGCGTACACCTGTGACATCCAGCAGATGGGTTTTTTGCACAAATAATATTGGTGCATATGACATACGCAATATCGGCTGCAGTCATATTAATCCGAATGTGATTTTCAACAAACAATCACCGCGATGTTTTATTTCAAAAAATGCGAGTTGCGATTGCTGGCGGCTGCTCGTCCTTTTATTTCAATTTCGTCCTGTAATCAATAACACAATTATTCGGTTACATATTATCAGCAAGTTTCAATTAGAATCGCAACGCGCTGAACGTGACGCTGCCTTGAATGGGAAGAAATTCCCGAATGGAATTCATTAATTCCAGTTTCAATTAGACGCGAAAATTAGTTCCGCATAACCTCTTTTCAGTCCATCGTCAAGATAAGTTGCGTCAATTGCGTCAACTTATTCGCGTTTTAATTAATTAATGTAATGCGACTTCTATTTTTCAGATGGAAAGTGAATGGTGTCATATAAAATTGTATTTCGCATGGCTTGAGCCCAGAAAGGGAAATACCTTTCTTGGCTGAGATCATGCGTTTATTTCAGCCCTTGTTGTTGATGTATAAAGTTTTCTCAAAACTCAAGATAAATATGAACAGATAAGCGGCCCAAAATGTGCTACAAAATTTTTCCACTTATTTTTTTCTTTCCAATTTAGAGTTTGAATACCAGCTGTTTATCTAAAGGTATAACAACTTCAAATTAATTTTGTCATCACTACCTTAAACGCAATCTCACAATAAATGCTTCGTACATTGTCGTGTTTTAATTAATTAATATTAACATTGAGGTGCATAAAATAGTTGGAAACAATTTTGGCGCATTTCATGCATGCCTTCAATATAAATTCACATGAAATTCTGCACAACGCGTCATAGTAAGCGATATTAACTTATTGCGAAATGTTTCTCGCACGTGGTACGTGCCTTGACCAATAAAGCGCGTAATTTATATCCAAGTATCCGCGGTGCAATGTCGGCTGCTATGGGATGGTCGAAAAGCCAGCTAACTGGCAATAAACTAAATAAACAATAAAATCGAATAAATTATGCGGCCAGTTGGTTTAACTGCTCGAGAGTGAAAAATCTCCCCTACCGGATTGCCCCCTCCATCGCACCGGCATTTTCCACAAGGATATTTCACATCCTGGCTGGGTGGATTCCTGTGGCAATATTAGTAGTTTACCGCGATCGCCCTCTTAACTTATATATGGATTTGCGCAAATCGCACTCGGCATTGGCTTGAGCAAGTTCGAAAATTATTATTATTATTTCAGCACTGGTACAAATCCAATTATCATGAATCAAATGCCCCGTAACCGTTTGAACAATATGTTCCTTCGACTCGGCGCGACGTGCACATAGAGGCATGCATGTGTGCGGCTGGGGGCGATTTCGCAGGACTTTGAGACAAACAAGCGCTATTTTCGCAACTGCAGTCAGCCGGCTGCCTCTGCAATGTAATTTCTTCGTTTTACTTGTCTGTTTCATGCAGACTTGCGACGTCGTGCCGCGTCCGTACGGGTCGCTTACGTACAACAATTTGACATTCGCTGGCGCTGGTCGTTTATTTCGGATTGCATTTACTGGTGCACAACCAGGCGCTTTCGGCTTGTTTGCAAAACTGCTTATAGCTAATTTTTCACCGACGATAAATCTAAATGCAGCTTACTTGATATACTTATTGCTAGAAGTATTAGAAAGCTAGATATATTAATTTTTAATAGGCCTATCAATAGTATAGTCAATTTTTGATTTTTTTTAAGTTTATCGACAATTGAAGAAAGAGTACTGCACGCATCCTTAACTCTCAATTGTTAATATAATTTGAGCTTAGGGCAGTAAATTCAGACAATCTTTCGAAATTTTATGTACTCAGTATAACAGGTATACTAAAGTTATACTAAATGTTTTATTGAATAAAGAGTTTTTCGAAGATCAATTAAACAAACAAATAATGAAAACGGTTGTTTTTGTTTAATAATTGGTTCCGAGTTTGAATATGGAATTAAATCATAAACATATTTTTATTGAACTTAATCAAATAAATGCTCGCTCAATAAAAATCAGTTATAGATACAAATGACAGTTACAATATATATAAAACAGAATTTTATTTCATATTTAACAAACTCGAAATTTAATAACAGAATTGTGTATTCCCAAAATGTACACTATTTTTATAGAGCATGGAATACTCACAAACTCTCGAAAAGAACACTTTTGGATAGTCACAACAATCTTACTAAAAAGGGAATAAAACATGAACAAAATATGCAACATTATAAAAAACATATTAAACTACGGCGAATTCGATTTTTAATCAAAACCAAAATATTTATTACGAGTTTGAGTATGATTGGTAGGCAAATGCAGTTGTGCATTTTTCAAAATAAAACTCTTCACTGCGCTCTATTGCCTCAAGCAACTTTTTTCTGTCTCTACTAAATTTGAACATATTTGTTAGTTTCAAATATTGATACAAGTATCCGCTTGTTGAATAATAAAAATCTGCATTGTAATGTACCTTTACAGTACACAAAAAAGGGTTAAATTTTATTACAGTCAATTTCATGTCGCATAAAACGCCAATTTTTTGCGTTTAGTTTATTACTCTTTGGGGCGTAAATACAGGTCGGCACATTTTATTTACCTGAATTGAATTTCCCTATAAAATGGGGTTTATTTACTGGCCTTATAAGGGTGGCCATGATAATTTAAACGTTTGCGGTGTATTTAAACAACTTTTTACGGACCCAGTTTGAAGAGTCCGGACAAAGTCGTGGCAAATAAAATTGAATTTAATGTGTTATTGACGCTTATTGGCTGGGGGCTCGTTTTCCACGCGAAGGAGAAAATAAGCGTCCCCTTGTGTATGGTGAAGAATTGCAGCTTGCACCGCTCGAACGATCTGAGCATGAATGATGATACTCGACGTAATTATTTCCAGCCCAGACCAGCCCAGCAGTCTTTATTTTCTGCGCCTTTATTTGCGCTTCTATCATATTCGACTTGCGGGTGCAACTGCGTTGGTTGGCGTGTGGTGTTGGCGAAGGGAAAAAAACGCCGCTGAAGACTTGCGCCACCCACGCAGAAGAAAAACACTGCGCCCACCGATTTATGTCCTCCATTTGTCCTCCCATTGTTCCGTTAGCGACGCGACTATAAAACATTTTTACGACATTACGCCCGAACGAGCAAAGCAAATGAATGAAGAGAGCCGTTCGCTTAGTAAGGATGCGTTGCGTTTCGGTTTGTCGGCGGACGAAAAGGATCGTTTATGAAATGATATTTCTCTCCCAACTAACTAAGTAGTTCATTTTGAGTCCTTCACTGCGCTGTCGTGTAGTGCTACTTAAGCGACTACTTAGATACTGTATTTTTCTTTCACATGCAGCTTCCAGCAGGAAATCATGAGAAATGCGTGGAAATGAATAAATTTTGCGTCGTGCACATGCACGCATTGTGCGAGGCAGCGGGGCACAAAGGACAAAGAACTTGGTTGGCTCGGTTTAGGGATTACCAAAACCCAGATAGCCGAGATAATGGGCATTTAGCCGTGATGGTGGAACTTTGTATCGCGTAAGTGCATTTGGGAACTCGTTGCGTGGAATGCGCACATACTGCACTCGACACTCTAGCAGCCAACGGTATGGATAATCAGGTCTGGGTCTCATAATTGAAAATCTTGTCCTCGATATTAGCTTGCTTTTCCCATCCAACCATCGATGAATTTTAATCTTGTGATGACTCTATTTCCATTATACTTAGTTATTTTTCGCTAGAATGCAGAATTAACAAAAGTTCTATTAAAGTTTATGGATGTCCTTTTCGGATTAAATTCAAAACTTTTTAGATATTAAAATTTTAAACATTATATTAGTATGACACCTATAATACTTCCCCTTTTGTATATAACAGTATCCCAACTTTGCTACATCATATGAAATTTGGCGGAGGTGCTGGAGAGATCTTCCTCTAATAAATTTGGTATAGCCACAAAATCTGGTGGAGGTGCCGGTAATAGTAATTCATCAAAAAAGCTTGATAAAGATGTCGGTGAATATGATGGGCACATTTCTATCATTCTTTCAACAAGACAGGAATTTGTTGTCTATGACTGGAACAAACTAATGAATGTTGTTCTAAACCTAAAGAAAATAACTCGGAGTTAACATCTTATAGAAAGTCTATACTTAAAATGTATGAAATTATTTTATGTCTGAGTATCTTAGAATCGTCTGGCACCCAAAACAATTATGTTCGTTCGCTGAAAGGTGGTTAGGTCAAATAGTGTAAACAGAAACCTCTTAAATGACAGTTAATTTCATAGTTGTGGTCACCGTGGCGCCCTCTATTCTCACCGCCAACACCACCGTTGCGCGCCTCGGCACACTGCACATTAGAAACTTGCAGACAATTTGGATTAGCGCAAGCGCACCGTTGTTTAATTCCTCTTGTCTTTTGATATCCCCATGATGCTCGACACTCTGTGCAAATATGCGCAAGCGAGCAACACACTACAAACTCCTCCAAAATACCTCCACAGGCATAGTGCCTCAAACAGATACGCACACCCCGCCATGGTCATGGAACCACAACAGACGTACGCAGAAATTTCAGTGTTTGAATGTGTTGTCCGTGGAACGCGGGAGGACCAAGTGGCGACAGAAGTCGAGCCGGGGACCGTGGAATGTGCCTGTATGCAGGCAAGACGGTAATCGGCGAAGCGTGGATGTTCGAATAATTGTTTAAAAGCGCACTCCGGAACGGGACTCGGCTCACATTAATTCCTATTAAATTAGTAATTTCTAAGACAACAAAATAATTTACTCCCACATGCGCCTGAGCCCTTCGCTGATGTCTATGTGTGGCCGTTCCCCCGGAAGAGTTAGGCAGAGATAAGGATAGTAAAGTTGGAAAACATAGATGCTGAATACGCAGGCGGTGGAGACAAGGGCGACTGTTTCAGGGGCGGTATAGAGGGTACGCATACCGGATGGAGAAGCAGAATTTAATTAAGTCGCCAGGAAGTCTTTCTGAAATAATATACATACATATAATATACATACAAGTTTGTAGTTTGCAGTAAATTATTGTTTTCATTTTGGGATATATTTGATGAAACATTTACCAGGAGATTATGGTCCCTCTTTTGCAGCAGAATTGCATAATTAATCTTAATCCTAAATTACTACTAAATTGCTACATATTTCACCTTCAACTATTTCCGCCACGATAAAAGGTTGATGTAGTTCTGCTGGTCATAAGTCAAAAATATGTTATCTCTCTTTGGACCATCGCTACGGTGGTCCCAATGTCGATTAATAAATATACTGTCTTTATATTACGATTTGCGGATTGGATGATCTGAAAGTGAAAACGTAATCCGAGGGAGTGTTCGCACCTTATAATTTACGATGGTGGTCCAGCGAGCGGTAGTTGCCGAGGACAGAGGATCATTTATCTTCAACCTTATCTCAGACTATCTATCAATATAATACGGAGATATAAGTTTCACATACACGCATATGGTGGGGGACAATACATTTCCGCCCCCTTTTCAGGACACGGTATGTCTACGAAGCTATCCGTGCGTTGCGCCGACCATAGATGGCTTTCTACCGCCCCCCGTATAGATCATACCAATGGCCACGTGGCGTACTATGAGGCATACTGCATGAGTATTTGGGGTTATGCGCTATAACTTCGTCTTTTCGACGCTGGTTGAGGTTATGGTTACGTTACGGGTTGTGAATTCGTGAAAGGAAAGCAAAACTACGCTGGATTGTGCAATAGTTATTCTGGTATTTTTGTTGTCGAGGTTCATAAACTGACCTAAATCTCCTTTAGTGCTTCTAAACAATGTTAGGTTACTCAGAAATCTGGGAGAATTAATTAATGCTGATAGATTCTTTTTGTCATTGTTAATGCTATTAAGAGGTGATATTCTCTTCACATTTATAAATTTCAGGCAAATATTTGTAGGCCAGCAGACACAATTTAATAAGGACGATGATAAGGATGGGATTATTATTAAAATTCTGTAATAAGTACCCCTATTCTATCAACTGGGACATCTCCTTTTTACAACAAAGCGCATTTATTTCAGAGCCTCTATTAGGAGAACCAAAGACGGGCTGAAATTTGTAGCATTTAGCCGCTTTTACATTTTAGTGGAACTAAAATGTAAAATTCAATTTTTATTTTAAAATATTTTTTATTCTACATATCATAGAATACCGAAACAAACTACATTTAAAAGCGAATCGATTACAGCAAGCATGAGAATTTTATGATATGTGTATTATAAAATATTTTATTTAAAAAAATTGAATTTCCTAATTTAGTTACACTTTTTGCTATCACAACGTTGTAGGGTCCGCGTATGGTCCTCTTTACTGAGTACTGAACTGCAGTTCATGAGACTGCAGTTCAATTCAAGTAACATTTGAATGAATATAGGTAGTACCTATATTCATTATTATCGCCCTCCAGAATCGATAATAATCGATTTCCGATAATTTTTTGACATCCGTATTAGGTACCCGTATACAACAACAAGAGACAACATGATACATCAAATTCGGTTTCTCTAGATTCTTATCCAGGAAATAATGGAGTGAAAGATTTCCGTGTTTGTCGAAAACATTGAAATCCTGTAGAACCATGGTATATGGACAGATATAAATAAAACTTTTCCCAAATGTACTATTAAGCTATAATAACACAGACTGTAGGCTATTAACATTTTTGTTATTCTGTAATTGTTAAAGCAGCTGTAACTTAAGTAAGTTAAATTTTATTCGCCTTTTTATTACATTAGCTGCGTGTGTACCCGGAAAAGCTCTATGTGCGTTATTGTCCTGTTTCATGTGCACTTCTATGTTCTATATACCCGATATCATTACACCATGTCTACCCAGCAAACGAGCCAGCTTCCTCATTCGACGACCGTTTCACCGAAACAATAATCATATAAAGAAACAATGAAATTTGCAATTTTACCAGCGAGCGCATAATTACACTTTCCGTTGTATCGGAAACAATAGTTTTCATGTGTATACGATTCAAAAATTTACGCCCAATGTTTACTTCGTCGTAATTTTCCCACCGCCCATCCTATTCAAATAGCGTAAATTGCAACTATAAATAAACTAATGCAGTGCAATAAAATATTTTCGAAGGGCGCATAAAAGGCGAAATTGTGGCAAACACGCGGGCGGTGCCGAAAAAAGGTCAACGCCAAGGAGGTTCGTATGCGTGCGCCGACGGGGCGAAGAAATTGGGTTTTCAAAACGTTTTCGATTTTGCATCCCGAATGTAAATGTACAGTGGACAATGGGATAAATTTGCATTCGGGAAACGATGACTGGCGCGTCGAGATCGGCATCAGCTCGCCGGAGCGGAACATTGGGGAAATTCTCTTAGATCCTGAAAAGGCGCGGCTTAACTGCCGTCCTTTTACTTACTTCTTCCCTTTTTTTGCCTCTCCGACTCCACTCAACAATTCACTGCGTTTTTACTTCAACTGCGTTTGACTTTCACTTATTGTTATCGCCTCTCTTTTCGAGGATACTAACGCTGGTTAATAAGTGAGTTGTTATGGGAGCTTAGTATTGCTTAAGTAAATGTCAAATTATTTAATTTTAAGTAAAGCGAATTATTAATGGAATTGCAGGGAGATGTTGAAATAGAAGTCTTGAAATAGAAATAGAAGAAATTCCATCTTCTACAGCCACATTAGACTGGTCATTTTATTATTTGCAATGATATATCTTTAAGATAATATTACACATTAAAGGGAACATATTTATATGTTATATTGAAGTTGGTAATTTAGTGTGACGTTTGAATTTACATATTTGAGAGCAAGTAATAATTTTTCCTAACTCATTCACATAACTACTATCATACAGTCTTGTTTGAACGACCCCAGACTAACTAGCATTGACATATCAAAGAAGAACATGAAATCATTTAGCACTATTAATGAATTTTACAAAGAAATTAATTAATTGAAATTGAAATTTAACATGGAAAGAGAAAATTTGAAGGTCCCGACCGGGTTTGAACCGGCGACCTTTGGGATACCGGCCCAACGTGCTACCAACTGCGCCACGGAGACCCCGGGAACCGGATCTGGGTCGTTCAGACGAGACTGTATGATAGTAGTTGTGTGAATGAGTTAGGAAAAATTATTACTTGCTCTCAAATATTGGAACATCTTTAATTTCTATCTCTTAATTTATTGCAATTTAATATAGTATATACGCTATTAAGGATCTAGGAATTCTCAAATTAGGATATCTGACATGTAGGCAAATATGGTTGCCTATTTTATACCAAAAAACCTAAAAGTTTTTCTTTTAAGAATATCGATAGAAAATAAAATAGTCGATATTATTCTTAACCTTTGTATCAACTGATTTAGTCAACAATTGCTAATATTGTTAAAAGTTTAATATCATCTTTTTATAGAATGTTTTCCTGAATTCGCGAAATTTTTGCCTAATTTATTTTTACAACAACAAAAATATTTGTTTATTCATACAGTTCACAACGAGCGTTAAAGCAGGTTATCACAATGCCGTCCTAAACAAACCGCCGTGTTTATGCTGCCGCTCGCACACATTCCATTATACCCTCTTTTTTATTAAAAACACGTTTTTTAACTGCCAAAAGAAACAACAACGCAATTGAGCACACAGAACAACAGCCAAAAAATGCGCCGAAATGTTGATGTGGCGCGCATTTAAATACCAAATTTAATTAAACGGCCGGACACTTTTGACTTATACTCAAGTTGCATTCCTTATTTTCCTTTGTTTCACGGTGGCACTTACGCTTTTTCATTACCAGCTACTTTTATTTGTCTAATTAATTTCCACAATGGAGACACTTCTATTGTTCCATACGTTTTTATACGTTTTTTTTTGTAATCACACACAAAACGTGAGAAATAGGAAAGTAAATAAGTGAAGCATTAACGTTGAGGATTATTGGAAAATGACGCCCACGATGTATAATTTACTTGGGAATTATTACAAGGAACTGGAAAACAATAGGCAAACAAAGCTTAGGAAAATAAAAATTCAGATTAAAAAAATTTTACTCTTCGCTATATAAAACCCTCAAGGAACAGCTCGGTTCAAGAGACCTTCTAAACTTTGTCCCTCTTGGTTGGTTATTAATTATGTAGAGCAAAAAGAAAAAAAAAAGCGTGGGTGGTTGGCACGAGAGATTAATAAAGTTAGCGCAGGTATTGAATTTCTTTACCGGCGCCGCCGGCAAATTATCAGTTTATTAAGCAATTTACTCCAATTACGCAAGTTTGAAAATGTTTGGAAATTACAGGCGATGTTTACTCGGTTATTATTCACAAGGAACAGTTTCATTCAACTTTAGTGTTGAATGTCAAACTGCTTTTAAAGCACCAGCGAATATTGTGCATCATAAAAGTATAAGCTATTAGATTAGCTTCCATTTTATTTTCTTTTATACAATGAAAAGGTATTTTCAATATAGGATGCCGACTGACAATTTTATTCATTCGTATTATTCACTATTGATAGTTATTCAATATACACCATAGATTTTTTGAATTGAATAATATATATAGAGAATAATTTATTTCTATGGATTGTTTTTCTAATTTTATTCACTTAAAAATCTGCCATACTGATTATATGATTGTGTAAATGCAGGATAATTTAAAAATAGGTGAATGGAATTGATAATCATTGACAAAAATGCGCACCTTTTTTTGAGATTGCCTCACTGTGTGCTGATGAGGAACAACGTAACGTAGCTTTGCCTGTTAAGTATCTAAATAATGTGTGGACAACGAATTGATAATAAGTTATTGAAGAGATACCCAAGTATTTTAAAGTTTTTATTGTTCACTAATTGACCAAGAGGTATGCCTTAAGATGACGGTTGGCATACATGCATGCCTTGGGATCAGGGCCGGCGCTAGGGTTCTCAGCACCCGCATGCAATTTTTATCCCAGCGCCCCCTATTATTTTAAAACTTTTTGAACAGTTTCTTATGATTCAAATTACATATAAGATTACATTACATTTTTTAATTAATATTTAAAAAATCTGGATTTAGTGCACAAAAAATTCGATATAATGGTTTAAACATTAAATTCTGCACATACAACATTCTCAGTGCTAATTAACGCCAAACTATTTAGCCTATCTTGTGGCAAATTTGTTCTTAAGTAAGTTTTAATCAATTTCAATTTAGAAAAACTACGTTCGGCATTTACTACACTAACAAGTAAAGTTAACAGTATTCTTAAAGCAATTTTCGAAAATATGAAAGCCATTCTACTGAAAAATATCCCGGAAAGCGCACAACTCATGAAATAACTCTATTGCATTTACATCTTTACTGTCGCCGTCCTTTAAAACAATCTCTAAATCGTTAGAATATTTTCATAAAGATGCATTATTAATTAACGGTAATTTATTAAAAAAATCGAAATTTTCAAAATATGTCTTTAATTATTCAAAACAATCGTTTATCGAACACATCGCAACTCCTAAAAGCGTATAAAACACATTGATTTTAAATTTATCTAGTGGATATTGAGGCGATTCGACAACATTTTCGGCGGCTCTTTCAAACGTAAAATTATGTGTGGTATCTACTGATATCATATTACAAACAAAATATGTATGTTATGTCTCCGTATTCATAGTTTAGTTAGAATATTTATGATAATTTATTAAGTATTCTATACATTCTATATTTTAATAAAATTATAATATATATCCGAATATCGTAATGGCGCCCCCGTTGACGAGGCGCCCGTATTCGCCGCATGCGTTGCATGCCCGTTGCCGCCGGCCCTGCTTGAGATGGTTGCTTTTCTCTCCTCACAGTCAGCACAACATGCATATATCACACCTTGCAAAAATCTGTTTATTTGCATATCTATGCAGGCTTACAGCTGCCACGAGGATCGAGAGAGGGACATGCTGAACAAATAAAATAATGACGTGATATAAATAAATAATGAAAATAAGAAAAAATATGAAATAAATCGCTTAAATCTAAAATAGCCGAACAGTTATGAACTCCGATATATTAAATAAGTAGTATGCGAAATATTTGTAGTCATGGAATGCACGCCATTTCGCTGCGCTGCAATTGGCGCGCAGTGCGTGAACATAAATGTTTCTAATTTATTCGTGCGAATAAACTATTACAACAATCTGCGCGCTTACACAGCAACAAATTGCGCGAGCGTTTCGCCAAGCGGCGGCGCATATTATTCACGCTGGCTTGCGCACGGTTTGGCTCATCGCCCGGCGCACGCCCAAAATTTCCACACGCTGTGCGTTATATTATAAGACTATAATATCAGTTAACCTATGTTTATCATACAAATATCAATTATTCAATTGTTCGTGCGTGGACAGAGGTATAAATACCCATTATGTACAAATCTACATGCGGAGGGTGATTGTAGGGGAGTAAATTACGTGGTTATGCAGCATTACGAAGTAATTTGTGCTTATTTTTAAGCCAGAGTATATTTAGGCGAAAATATTTGGATACAAACATTTGGGATAATAAAATTAATTGCATTTCCAAATTATTTTTGCTTTTAAAGTTTATATTTGCAAATAGTAAGTTTCATAATTTCACATTTGCACAATTTGGGCATATATGTTTTCGTATTTCGATATTTAACATTTTAGCCACTTTTTGGAATGCGTCGTTGCAGCATAATAATGAATCTGAGTAAATGATGAATTGAAAATTGAATGTCGTACGTAATATCAAAAATAACGCATTTTGTTGCTCGAGCTTTATTGGAATTAGCTTTGGCATTTTCAGTTAGGCATAAACAATTTTGTTCTAGAAATTCACGATACATGTCACAATGTTCATCATCTTATCAATATGAGAGTTTCTTAGTTATGAACCTCTTTTTTTCCTTCGATTTTTACTTATTTCCAAAAGTGTGGGATGTAGGCCCCAAAAAAGCGTAGGCTCTTGACTTTTGAAGCATGACTGACCACACATTCATTATTATGTTAAGAATTTATAATCATAAAAGATCATATGCTGATTGATGCAAGGCAACGCTTACTTTATTGGGTTAAAGCGAAATAGCGATATCTTCGGCTTTGTTACAGCCAAGTCCAAGACAAATCGTACTTTTTTGATGGGAAACATTTTTGGGAAAACGGGCAGCATCCGTTTGCGCGACTTGACCTTCTCGAAAGATTTAAACATCATTATAATATTGATTCCTTGCTTTTTTTTTAATTCTTTAATCAAGATTTAAAGGTAATTTACTGATTTTATCAAAATTTTCTAAATTATTTACTAAATAAGGTTGTAAAAACTGAATATAAACTAGATTTCTCGTTTTCTAACCACAGATCCCTGTCACACAACAGATAGTCGCTGCAAATACACAATTATGGTAAAAAAGCAAGGAACCAGACGATTTGCTTATTTAGGATTTATGCAAGACAATAAATTTCCGTTCGCGTTTATTTCTATCGCGTTTGCGGCCAACTGTCGTCTGTTATCTCTCATGCTTTAATGAAAATGTGTTTTTCCTATTTGGAGCCCTAATGAAAAGCGGCCGCGACGCAGCGTGCTCATTTCGAACATTCGAACGCAACCAGCCAGCGTTTTATATCATTTTTTCTCCCGTCCATTCCTTATCCACCAATTCGCCATGACGCCGGCGGGCGAGCGCCCCCGCTGTCTATGCTCGTTGATTATTATCAAAAAGAAATTCAAGACAAAGACATATTCGTTATCTTACACGAGATGGCAATATAATATTACGTCGGCGCGCTCCGCCGACACTCAATTTCTGCCCTGATGCGAACATCGCACAAGACGGGCAGCAGCTGGAAAATTATGTTTTCCATCTTGTTACAACAATTGCAGGTCGTTAGCTAGAGCACGCGCGTGAGTCGGTTGCATTTAGACGATTGCGGTCAGCGCAAAATGTCCCTGACTTGTTCCATACGTTTCACTTTAGCAAATTGGTGGCTGGCCATCATAATGGGCATAAAAGTTCAAGGCGTCTCGAATCTCGTGTGGTTTTACGACCTATGATGGTACAACTGCTTAATTAATTGCTATTGCTTGGAATTAAGTTATTTACAGCTCTCTATTATCAGAGACACGTTTCTCTGGGACTATCAGGAAACTATTTTGAAATGAAATTTTTATAATTCCAACCGACAATGAGCATATGTTTAAAAATACTACCCGCTTTGTTTAAGAAACTTTAGCACCAGAGGCATCGCATTACAAAGGCAAAAAATCATTTCTCTTTCAATTGAAGCTTGATTAACTGAGTTCTGTAATAAATTATCTAACTCCACAAGACAATTAAAAACATATTTGATCGCTGTCATAAATCAGCTTAAAGAAATATTGCTCATTTTGCAATTGACGTGGATAAATTAATTAATCCCGCATTCAATTAATGACGACTTTCAAGTCTTTTGAAGTATGAACAATTTTTCCCACTCCATGAACGCGATCCGTAGTCGTTGTCGCCCGTCGTTCGCAATGGAAGAATTATCAACTTCGTACCCGTGATACCGCACACACCAACCCACCGGCGTGTAAATAAACTTATTAAGAGCTCTTAGAAGACAACATCGCCCATTGTTTCACTTCATTATATTGCCGGCGATATGAGTGGAAAAAGTCGTTTGTTTGCTGAGCGAACGCGCGGGAAAGCCGTGTGCAGTTGTGGGAAAATCCGACTAATCTCGCTAATTAATCAGCGCGACTTAAAACCGTGAACTTTGCTTCCTCTTGAACCCGAAGAACTGCCGCAGCACCAACAGAGCATTCTATCATATTTGAGCTACATTTTTCCAGCTTTCCGTGCAGATTACAATGAATTTGCTTGTATTATCGTGTTGCACTGTTCGCAGACGCCCGGAAAGAATGGCAGTACAATTATTATGCATTTCTCATGCACGTTACATGTACATGCGAGGCGATTAATGCTTATGAGATGCACAGCAAAACACAGTACATAACGCTTTTGCATTGCAAAATGTGGCGATGTATTATAAGATAATTCTGCATTCGTTGGAATGAAAAATCAATGTTGTAATATTTAGTTAAGTTCGTGTGCAATCACGTGTAAAAACTGAAAATATCATGTGTTTTATTTGTTATGCAGCGCATTAAAACGGGGAAAACGGCAATTAAATTTGTTAACGAAATGCATTCCACGTGAGCTATCGAACGGAAAGCGAAATGTTTTTACATTATGCAATATCATTAGTAACTAATAAATAATCCCGAATAAGGGATGTTATGTGAATTTTATATTCATATTAACGAAAATGGGTTTTTAAATTAAAACAAATTATGACAAAGCTAAAATAAAAGCAATCTAATTATATAATATTTTCATATATTTTCTATTTTCATATTTTTCATATCATGTTTAATATTTCGGAATCGTTGTTGTCTATGATTAAAAAATGACGTCTTTTTATCTGGAATTATAGTTTAACTGAATTAAATAATCGTGAAGACGCTTCTGCCCTCGAGAGGCGCCAAATCGGCGCCATAGAAATGAATGCAGTGTGGCAACTGTGTCGAACGTTCGGCCGCACTCGTCTCGAGTTGCCGCAGAGAGCTGACGAAAATCGGCTCGATACCCGATGTACTTATGCAGCACCGATCTGACGCTCGACTGATACATAGATGCAACTCGAGCGGCGCCAATCCGCTCTTACTAGCGTAATTTCTATATTGAATATATATATTAAACCTATATTAAACTCCGCAAATATTCTGAAAATATAAGTGTACGCTATTCATATACTCAATTTGCGATTCTGAAAGCAATTGTATTAACCATTTCCACTGCAAAAGGTTAATATTAATCTCCACAGTCCGGAAGCATTGACTTCATGTGCCGCTACGTGGCGCAGACTTACTGTGAAAAATCCAAGAATTAGCTATCTCTGAAAATGAATATATTTCGCTGCTATTCTCTTTTACTGAACTATGCCATACTTCGCTGCTAATTGAAAATTAGAAAGATTTTTTTCTATCTTAAACCAAGGTTATTATAAATGCAAAACAATTTGTTTTCTAAACGGTACAATCCAAGAAATGTCATCAATAAATAACCAGAATGCAGAAATAATTAATGATCAACCATATTGACATTAAAACGCGCAATAAATTTATTAATTTGTTTTCCTCCGGTTGTTTCACAGTCACGCGTAATTTATTAACGGCCATAAAAATATCATATTGAAAGCGGAATTAAATATTTGATATTTGCACAAGCTGGAATACACAAAATACCATTATATTCAACGTGCGCTTTGCATGCAATCGTGAAATTAAAATGCAGTTGCAATTTTTAATAAAACTCTAACCGTGGCTCAAACACGTATTTTCAATTTATGTGTCTTTATTCAATCAATAGTTGCAAAATATGCATAAACACGATAATACAATGACAGTAACAAATATCATGAATATATCGAGCTTATCTGGTAGTAAAACATGATTGTTGTTATGCTCTGTGGTTATTGTTGGCGTGAAATGTTGGGCACTGGAATTGCATTCTCGGTTTATTTGTTTCCTTTCGATTGGCTCGATTTGTTGGACGGTTGGTTCGATAGTGTGTGCCTTCACCTTCTGCGTGTTGTTATAGTTGAGCTGGTGGCGACTGGGGCCGCGCATAGGCATTTGCTGTTATTAAATGGGTATAATTCATTAAGGTATTATGTTGCGCAATTTGCATAAATAAGTTAAATTAATTAATGGCTGTGGCGAGCTGTGGTGCTTAGAGGAGTCGATGATTGCGTTGTGCATGTTGATACAATTATTCAGGGAATTATATTCTTTTTTCGTTTTTAATTACTAGAAAAAGGGTTTCTCTGTACGAGCCTTGATACGAAAATGTCACCGTTACATCTTTAGATTTCTGAATGTACACTACCCTTTCGCTTCATACGAAACATCAAAACCAACTACATTTAATGGTCCCACTATTGTACTACCATAGGTTAACCCACATAATACCGTATATAAGTTCTAATATAAGGTTATATAAACATTTTTTGAGTCTTTACACAAAACCTTTATAAGTTTTCATATGAATCAGCTTTTTCTGCTTGGAATAAAAGACTTAGTCTACTTTGCATTTCATGCATGAAATTGTGTTTAACCTAAAGAATTTATAGCGCGAGTATGCGATGCAAACAGAGTTGAACTAGATAGCAGCAAAAGCGCGCTGGGAACAAGTTGATGTTGCGAAAACCCCCGAAAAGCATGTAAACTTTATACGCCTAGAAAACAGAGTGCATTAACATTTCTAAATATTACACTGCAACAACTGCAATGTTCAAGGAAATATTTACTTTCCTTGATTATTCGCACACTTAAAATTTCATTAAAGATAATAGGCAGTATGGTGGTATCAAAACATTTTTGTATCAAGAAGATATCGATAAAAATCTCTTACAAAGTAAAGAAATTGGTCTAACTTGGCCTACATTATATATTCATTGCCTTAAAATTGCTTAATTAATTATCTCAATAAAATCCAGGTTAATATTGCAACAACTCTAATTAATTAGTGATTGGTTGTTAACGTAGTTATTACATTGTAACAACTTCCTTTATTACAGTTTTTTGTTCCTCCATCTTCTTGAAACTTCTTATATTAAAGTGCATAAAGATAGCACAAAAATGAAGAAGTTTATTCCCCATGAATTTTACAAGCTTCTAGAAGTGAAATTAATTTATAGGTACCTTGCGTGTACTTATCATGCAACTAGTAGTAAGCCTGCACTAATTATTAATTTATACGAGCATTAAATGCACGATGTTAATATGCAGCATACGGTTAAGTACGCTGGGAAACGTCGTATCTGTGTTACCGTGGTCGTGTGTATGTCAAGTTCACATCGAAACGTGGACATGCGATGTAAATCGCTCTCATTTAACTTGGTGCTTGACTTTTTCACTGTGATAGGTTTTTTATGCGATGAGAGTGACTTGCCGAGTGGTCTTGGGAATGATCGCGGTTTATAAGACCTGTATTAAATGCATTGTTGCATGCACAATGCACATGCACACTGGGATCTTGATTATCTAATGAACGCGTTTGGTTGAAAGTGCAAGTGGATGGGAAAACAAAACGGGCGCAATTAGCTTGAAAAGGGAATCTCAAGAGCAAGAGCATGCTGAAAGTGTAGACGAAACGCAATGTGCACATTTATTTGCAAATCGGGTGGAATTCGTAAATTGTTCTTTTGCACGATGTGTACGTTCCCAGGTGTTTTCTAAAGTTTAAATAATTTTTACTTGATAATTGCGGATAATTCGGAGCTTTCCGCAATTAAAAAAATATATATTTGTTTGTGTATTAATTAACATTGACTAACTCTTTGACTGAATGACATCTCGTATGAGGCAAGTTCATGTTAGCTTACAATTAGGACCAATGAAAATGCCCAAATTCCTCTTCCATTCCCTTTCTTCCTCTATATATTATATACTTTAGTATGATTTTTTAATGAATCTTTATAAATCTTGCTGTTGAGCCCACCTGGGTAGCCTAGTGGTAAAGCATCTGCTTACCACGTAGGAGGACAGGTTCGAGTCCCCGGGGTGGGCACCCCACTAGTGTGAATTTATTATTATTATAAATTCACACTCGAAATCACTCATTTAATTTATTCACATTAAAAACTCACACGAAAAATTCACATTAATAAAAATCCACACCGATAAAGTTACACAATCGCAATGCGCAACCCACGACACACAAGAAGAATTCACCGACAACATAAACATTCACTTCACTCACACCCAACAAGAAACCACATCTACATCACAACAATAACAACAACATCACAAAAAACCAATAAGAAAAATCACAGTAACATGTAATATATACAAAACACAATACAATCATATGTATGTATCCAGGCTGAAGGAGCATTGAAGGTCGATGGCCAGGTCTGCGGATCGAATACATTAAATAAAATCTTGCTGTTGATTTTATATATTGTAAATAGTCGTTGACAAAATGTTTATTTTCAAGGTTCAATCAACCATTAATTAATACGAAGTGTGGAGGCAGGATGTGCAGAAGACTTTTCTCACCAGCGGGATACCACTATACACTCGTGTTTTAACAAATATATGTGACTAAATGTTATTATTCTGATACATTATGAAAGTGGCTCTACCTCGAAATTTTCGGAACACTTAGTTGCAAAAAAATAAACTTGAAAATTTAACGAATAAGCGAACATTTTGAAATTGAAAGGCAGGATATGCAGAAGACATTTCTCACCAGCGGGATACCACTATAACACTCGTGTTTTAACAAATATATGACTAAATGTTATTACTCTGATACCATTACGAAAGTGGCTCCCTCGAAATTTCCGGAAAGGTCAGTTGCAAAAAAATAAACTTGAAAATTTAACGAATAAGCAAACGTTTTTAAATTCCAATTGTCCCCAGATCCTAGTTAAACTATACGCTCAATCTCCCCCATCTCATGAATATGTCTTTTACGGTCTTTACACTTTTTTACAGGTATATTCAAGAATGAAGTAATTATTTCAACAGTTTAAACATAAATTTCGTTTAACGTGAACGTTATTACAAAGTGTTTAATTATGTGAATGCCTATAAACGGTAGATTTAATTGGACCGTGCTTCTTACGCTTATTATAATATGTAAACCTCGTTTACGTGAAGCAATTGAAACAAAATTGTAACACAAAAGACGCATTGTACAGATGCAATTAAAAATTCCAGGTAAGTCACGACTTGAGTACTGCACGAATCCAACGAAATGAAATGTCATTGTTGCACTAATAATTGTCAATTATGAGGCGTTCAAGGCCTTTCACGCTGATTTACGATAATCATAAAGTACACTTGTTATTGGCAGATAATTTTTATACATCTACTTCATATTTTCATAATTGCACCGTGGAAATTATTAGTTTCTTACTACATATAATCAAATATTATAAATACAAACTAAAATATAAATTGGCAAATGAAACGACTGGTGTATTTAAAATTGCTTAGGTAATGATTTCTTACAGCTACTTATTCTATAAATAATTGATACAACATTCAATAAGTACTTTCAAGTCACTGCAAGTAATTTTCTTTGTCATATCTGATTGTTCTAAACGATTGCAACTTATGCAAGGTTTTTCTACATTCATTAACGTACTTACGTACAATAATCTCAATCGAAATCGACCGCCTAATGATGCATTTTCTATTAAACGTCACGCTGTGCACACAAGTGTGCGAAATGGCGCAATTCGCAATTCACCATCGCTTTACGCAATTTGCTTAAACATAAACAAAACGCGCGCTAATTAATTTGGACATGTTGTAAAAATCAATAAAATATCTCCTCTCACACGACCGCATGTTTATGAATCATTTATCACCCAATACTAACACACTAAATTGTTAAACAGTTAATAATAAGCTATAAACAATCATAAAATAAACTACGCCGAGGACTACTACACGTAAAGTCCAAACAAGTCAAATAAATCATACAACCGAGCCCATAATAATACAACAACGTAACTTGCCGCTTTTCGTGTTGTAGATGTAGTGCAAGTATCTGTAGTCTGAGATCCTTTTCATGGGCATCGTGTAGACCCGGATGTTTCTCATGCACCTGAAGGGAAGTAAGTACGAAGGATGGCGAAAAAGAAAGCCTTGAGTATGTCGCGTGTCGCGTGGGCCCGTCATAAAACTACGTTCATACATTTTAAAACAGTTAGTTCATGTTTATTTAGCAGTAGGCGCATGTGTGGTGTTTGTTTGGCATCTCTTCATCTTCAAGCACTCAGCCGGGTGATAGGGATCGCAGAGTGCGTGTGGCATAGCGTAGATTAGTCGCAAAGTGAAAGGTGTCTGAGGAGTCAAAAGATTTGACTGGCTGGAAGGAAATCCAGCTTTTTACGTCGCACAGCTGCCAAGCAGGGTGGTAACTGGTGTTGATCGTACTTTGCACGAGTTGTGGAGTGTCCGAACGTAAAATTGTTAATGCTCCAAGCGCGGGGGTGTTTTAATACCGATTTTATATCCGAATAACTCGACGGCTTGCTCGTAAAATGCCTCAGGCACTTGCCCAACGAAATGTCCTTTTGAGATGAGACTTTATATTTCAACTAGGACTTTATGTCATTCTAAACTCAATTTGAATTTAAAATAAAATAAACTATTTTTCTACTCTTTTACAATGAACAGTGATAATATTAGTTGTTTAAGTTTAAGGATTTATTGCAAATGTTTGATTATAAATTACATGAATTTTATTCTGAACCCTTTCAACATATCCCTATCAATTGTCCT
Source organism: Mimaenictus wilsoni (assembly GCA_027575185.1). Classification (NCBI taxonomy): domain Eukaryota; kingdom Metazoa; phylum Arthropoda; class Insecta; order Coleoptera; family Staphylinidae; genus Mimaenictus; species Mimaenictus wilsoni. Next base: position 19,541 of record JAODAC010074833.1, on the reverse strand, counting down.
CTAATGAATAAAAATATAAACTTTAATATAACCTATTTTCGAAAATCTAAATTTTTTGCATGTATATTTTCAATGACATCAGCAGCTCTCGGCATAAGTGATTGTACTAAATCAAACTACATTTAATGGAGAATCGATTGCTACAAGAATGAGAATTATAGGATATGTAGATTTTATTTTTTTAGAATATAGTTTTCTACATGATAGCGTGCCGTGTAGACATGCAAAAGATACCGGCTCAATACCAGGCATTATCATTTTTCTATTCAATTATTGCAATTGTTATTATATTTAGTATGCCAAAGAGTAATATTCTATTGGACTTGATACATTCTATTCTCACCCGTTTGATATCAAGTAAAACCTTTATACATCGAAATAAACTAAATAATAATTCCGTTAATCCTCAAAATAGGAGTGCGTGGCGTAAAGGTTTCGCACAGGCGTTGTAACGCAAAGGTCCCGGGTTCGATTCCCGGTGCCGCTATAATTAAGATCTCGCACTTCGCACTTTCCCAAGTGCTGCAACTCATTCCCGTAAAAGAACTGCTAACTCACGTACGGCGAGACCCGATCTCCCCGCCTGAAAGCTAACGTGTTCGGAAGGCGTTAAACGCTATACAACCGAAAACAGAAGAAGAACCCTCAAAACATCTAAAAAATTCTGTTTAAGCTACTTTGTTATCGTTTCAAATAATCTTATAAATATAGATTTAATGCGGGTGCTAAAACCAAATTGATGAATATTCCTGTAACAAGCCAATAAGCAAAAACCACGAAATTTGAATATTATATTGTGGGTTCCACCATAAATTTTTAACATTCAACATTAAAGCATTCCCAACAATGCTGGAAGACAACAGGGTAAACTTTCCGACTCCGTATACTTGTTTCAGATAGATATATTTCCATTTTAATTTGATCAAATTGCTGAATTCCAAGAGATGGGTGTTATTTCAAGCACATTTAGAATATCAGCATTGTTAAAGGCGTCACGCCGTCATTATGCGGATACATCATCAGAAATGGTGCGTTCGACTCGGCAGCTGGCGTGCGTCCTCCAAAACCGTTGAAATGAGGACGAAATTACAAAACTTTGCTTATTTATACGATTCTGCCACATAAAGTTTTAACGAATTCGGCGTGGCCATAGCGCTGCTTTGTGTGTATCTACATAGTATAACTTTCGTCCGAAACGCACAAGTTTAAACCGCAAAGATCCCGAGCACAAGAAGGATCAAACCATCCAAGCCATATGTGCGCGATACAGATAAACACAATAACAGCAACAATCGCTGAAACACCTTGCGTTATTTGATGAGATATTTATAAAACTTATAAAAGGATTCCTACCTCACTTCTCCCTGCGTAGATCAAAGAGCATATATGATAGTTTTACACATGTTGATTCAGTAATTTAAAATTCTTTCTGTAAATACATATCAAAAAGATAACCAGCGAAGTGTCTGTTGGGAAAAACTACAAAGCTGAGCGCAGGTGACGGGAATTTTAATAAAAATAAAAACGCGGTAATGGTAATAATTTCCCTTCGCGTGCAAGCATTCCTTGCCAATGGAAAGTCAAAGCATACATTTTTTCGTCAAATTCCGCGCGTATCGAATGTGAGGTCAAGTATGAAAAAAATATTCATGAAAAATATCAAGCGCGAGATGAATAAATATAAAATTGTAACGAACAAAAGCCAGCCATCCGAGGCAAAAACATATTGTGCTTATTTTTCATATATTTTCGGCACGCCGCGGCTTGTGCTTGTTTTGCGGTTGTGATGGCGCGCAGTTCCTTGTTGCTCTTCGAGTGTTCCGGTTTCCGGGTTGGCGTATTCTTCGTCTTGCTTGTGGGGACTAGGGGTTCACGTCGCTTACATATTTTTAGTCAAATTCTGCTGTTTCAGACCTACGTGGCTTATAGTTCGATACGTGTTTGTTTCGTGCATTTTCTATGGAAAATGCTGATGTTCGCGTTTTTTTTCCTCGCTTCGGTCGAAAAGTACGTTTAAATCCACACTTTTTATTTCAAAGTATCTATCAAATAATTTACATCTTGCAAACAAAAGATTTCTTTTCATTTTCATGGAGCTGGGTGTGGAATTTTTAAATAAAAACGTTTAGTTTTTATTGGCGTCTTCTTGCAAAGAGGAGGAGGAAATATTTCGTTTTTATTGGATATGAAGAGCATGTCTATTATCGTTGCTATCGTAAAAAAGAAATGTTTTGTAGCAGTTCGCAACAAAACGTTTACTGTTGTTCAAGTAAAATATTTAGTATTAGACGAAGACGTATAAAAAGGCAAATATTTTATAAACAATTAAAGAATATTACTATTAATAACTTAAGTTGAAGTCGACTTTTGCCAATTTTAAACTAATTTTTTAGATTAAATTTACATACTTGCAATATTCCCCCGTGATCGCCGTGATAATTACATTGGCAAAATTTTTACTGAAGCTAACTCATATCAACCTATTTTTGATTCAATTTTAAATATGTATTTCGAATGATGCCAAGAACGATTTAGTTAGTTTACGAGTCTTGTTTTGAGATATAAACACGCCAAGAAAGGTTCGCCCCGATTATTTTACGAAACAGGTCGTAAAATAGTCTAACCTCGAGTTTGATGATTATGTTTCATGGGCATAAGAAATTTACTGGTAGCTACATCGGTCTATGAATATTCCTTCAGTAATACTGACTTCAGTAAAAAAGTACAAATTTAGAATCGTCTTGAAATTACCAATGCACCTACGAAAAAAAAGATTCGACAAACACAGCATCTAAATCCCATTTTTTAATTTTACTATTGAGATAATGTGATATTTTATGTGACTAATTGCATTAATTTGCATATTTTCGATATGTGAAATGAAAAATATTGTGCTCACGCACTTTTTTTTCATTGGGATAAGATCACGTCGATATTTTCTAGGTATAAACTTAATACTTAAATTAAATTTACACCATTGCGATATATCTGTGTGTTTATTAAAATATATAATAACAAACGTAGTTTTACTTCAACTTTCAAGTCTAACTTTCCCAGATAAATATATGAGATGCATAAGAACTCCGGAGAAGAAGACGTGACATTACAATATATACCGAAGTTTGTTTGTTAACGAAATTGTAATGGGCTAATAAGTATTCAATGCGAATATAACATGAAATTCAAAAATTCGTATTTACTTAACTAACGAACTTAGGCCACGGAAAACAACTGAAAGAAAATAAATAATTTAATAATAAAAATGGATGGATATCGAACTTTTGAAATACTCATGAAAATTGGTATAAACTGGGAAACAAACAAAGCAGAAATAAAACACTTAAATGTTGTTGTTTTCTGTCGAGTATTTCCACGGTTTGGGGATTCGCCAGCGTCCAATCGTCTTGTGTAGAAAGAAACAATCGAAGGAAACAGTTTTATGACAAATGAGATGGGATAAGTTCTTTCCGTGGGATAGGGAAATGATAGACTATCAGTTTCCAGAATATCAGAAGATGGTCTGTAACGGAGAATTGTACAAGTGCAGGTTATGAAACGTGTTCTCTCAGGAGAGTACTGAATTTCCAAGATTGGAAAAATGAGGCAGACTAGAGTTGTCCGAGCGCAGAGCGCAGTGACAGATTCGACCAATCAGCCGGTCGGATTTGCGATGACAGCATCACAGTTGACCGCTACTTAACCTCACTCGCACGGGGATTATTCCATCGTTGGCGGGTGCTGGCGTTCGCACAACGACTTAACACATTTGTCAACTTCTTCCAACGACTTTCTCAGTACATACTTGTCAGATCCTTCAACACATATCTCTATATATCAACGCAGCAAATCGAAATAATCCGATAAACTTTTCGTCTCCCCTTACATGGAAGTGTAACCGAAACTTACCACCGAAACTGATTAACACACGCGGTAATTAATAATTAAGACACGATGAGAATGTGGTTGGTGGCAAGAAAGGGTGACAGCCCTTCGGCGACCCTCAATTAGACCGAATGTAAAACGAGCAGCCGTTTGCAATTAGCGCTTATTATTGGCGAGTGTATAATTAAATCGACGTGTCGATGGCCGGCACGGACGTGACGGTGTTGACGAACCCGGGTTACTTTTCCTTTTGACGCGTGGTCACCTCTGCGTTGGGACGGGGATATGAGTAGGGTCTAGTGGAACTAAGGGGTCTAGATGGTTTCCGGTGTGCGGAAAAGTGCACTGGGGGGAAATTTAATGGGTGTGCGGTTACGAGTTACAACTCAGACCTGCTTCGCCACCCTTGCAGAACTTGCATCGTTTGATTTTTGATCGTTCATCATCCGGCCCCTTTAAATATTGACTCTGGGGTCTTATTGTACATATTATGAACTAGTAATCATAGTGGTGTCATGTCAAACTGAAGTCAATTTTTCAGTGCAAGTCTTTGTTGTTTTGTGTTATGTTAACGTCAGTTAAATTCACTAAAGTATGAATGGTGATAAAGCTAATTAAGTAGAAGTTACTTAACCTTTTGCACACGAAATGTTTGTCGTCTGAGTTCTGGGGCAACTCGGGCGTCGATCAGGCGCCAGGTGCATCGCAATTTCTTTAAAAAGGTTCATAGGGATAGGGTCATGAGTATCAAGCCAGAATTGCACTTTAAGCCTTCAAGGTTATAAGGAATTTTGTTCTCTAAATATAATAATGGAAAGATCTTATAAATAGAGTAGGAGAAGGTCTAAAAATATCCTTGAAAAACTCTATAACCACTCTCGACCGTATTCAACAATTTAATTAAATAATCTCATAGGCTCTCTAGATCCATTCTTCTTGAAGCACAATGAATGTAATATTTTCCCCCCAGCCTAGTAAATGACGGTCATTTGATTGTTTGATTCATCGTACCGTTTGGTTTCCATCACACTCTCATCACCACCCATTTCGTCGATTGTACTGGTAGTTAATCGGCTGCCGGTCTGCATCACGCTTCACTGCCGACCGGATGATGCTTCCTCCACGCTCCTGCGTCGTCCTTGAATCATCCTCCTCGTATGTGGAAGAAAGAATGGTCGAGATGACGCCGTCGAGCGGGGTATTAGCAAGGCATCATAAATGCGCGACGCATAGCAAGAAGTGTGCGATGTGTCCATAAAAGGGCCAGTCCGTGTCAGAGTCAAGCGGCTGTCTCATAAATCACCCCCCGACCGACCAGAACCGCACGGTTCCTGCAGTCTACGACCAGCAAACACTCCCATTCTCGCGGCACCCTCCTTCCCCCAAACATCCAGAAGCTAGGACCATCTGCCTGTAGGATCCGCTTATCGAAGAAACCATTTCCAGCGTCGATGGAGGTTTAAGTGTTCTACATCCCTCTAGAGAGTTGCTGGGAAATATGCAGAATATTGCAGAATCACTTTCCTATCCTAAGCCCATGATGACACACAAAATAATAGTAATTAATTTTACTCCAGCCTTGCACGGATGGACTTTTGAATAATTTAATTCATTGGGAGCTTTTTTCAAAGTTTTCTTTTTTTTTCATATACTTGAGAAAGTTGGTAGTAAACTTGGCACTAGAAGTAAAAGTTTCGACTGCTGAAGGTATTAAAAGTATTTGTATTCTGCGATTGTTCGAAACGTGTTGAGTATGTCTCATTAAAGAGTTTAGCTTGTCGCAAGCGTGGAACGAATTTGCGCGGAAAACTAACGTTTCCTAAACGCTTTTGCTCCTTTTTGATGACCAGGTTGCCGGCAGCTGGATGGCGTATATATTGTTTGCGGAAATTCAGCGTGGAAAGTGGAAAGTTTTCAACGAGGCTTAAGGCTTCTTAGAGTTGTGAAAGAAGCAAACCAGAAACCGGAAACCTCAATACGAAAAATATCTGAAAGGAATTTCTAAATATACTACACACAGCTTTAAGAGGTATGCTCAACTTGTAATATAAATATATAAAATCAAGTCGACATCTTTTATGTAGCATAACTTTAAAAGTTTGACTATGATTTTGATGAAATTTTTAATTATTATTTGGAGTCTTATTATCCTTTGTCAGTTCCTATAAAAAGACCTATGGCAATTCATGCGATGCCATCATTAATAAAAATATCATTGACCGTTTCACTTCACATTCAAAGTAGCAAGAATATAATCCCGAAGCAAAACTTTGGCGACTCGCTTAAACTCTTCGTAGAAAAAAAACTTTTCGAATCGCTGAAGAAATCTCTTTCGAAGGTGCATAAATTGCCAAAATTCACCCCGTAGGAGAAAAATCCGTTCACACGTCGGCGTTCATCAATCACACTCTTTTAAAGATACACTCCAACTTCCAGAGCCGAAAGATGCTACAGAAAAGCGTCGGGCGTTTTGCGCACGAGAGATAATAAAAACTTTTATGCACTTGAAAATAACTTGCGGCCTTTCAACCGCTATTCTGAAAGGCGCATTATTTTGCATCGCATCAGCACTAAAAGTGTCGCGCCCCGAAATTTTAATCTCCAAAAACTTCAATAATTTTCAATTCGACAGACCCATCGCGAATATGAAAATATTTAATTTCGCACGCATTGCAGCGAATCAAATATTAAATTTCATATCAACAATAAATTATAAAACGCCAAACATTAATACATTAATTAGTAGAAAATTTTTGCGCGCGTGCAATTAAAGCGCATTCGCCACGCGGAGCGACAACTAGGCAAACACGGATGTAATCTGGATAATGGAAAATCGCTTCAGTAATAAACAGTTTTCTATATTTGTATGCAGCGCGTGCGATCGTATTCAACGCGTATAAATTAAATTTTATTTTGCACTGCAAAACGCACGAAAATTACTTTATAAATTGACGCGTAATGCCTGCATTCGCCACGAGCGACGCGCAAATATTAATTTTCATATTTTTCCGCTTTTAATTGAATGCATTTCCAAACAGTTGCGAAATACTTTGCATGGCGTGCCGTTGCGCACATTCACGCAGTGATGATTAATTTCGCTTCGCGCAATTTTAATCAATGTCTTTAGAATTTACTCGCAATTACCTCGAAACTACTTCTGGATATTGGCTGCTATTAATCTATTGATGTGTTCAGAAAGGGACGATTTACATATTTTAATTAGTTAGGCTTGAACATAAATATTTAGTATAATATTGGTTTTATTCATGGAAAATTTGGGTGATTATTAGTCCTTCCTATGCAAACAGAGATCACTGTGTTTACTATCATCAGAATTAATCGGGAAGTCTTATAGTTTTGCTTTTAATTTATATTATACCCATAAATAGATAAATATGATTTAGTTAGTATCTTTGCGGTTTATTTGATAGATGGCAATACACCCAAGCATGTTAAAATTGAACAAATAAACTACCAGCACCTTACTACAATCGTAAAGTACTTGAATTAAGCCTGGGTTTAGGTTATAATGGTTAAGATTACGTCAGGTTAGGATAGGAGAAATGAAGTGGACTATGTTTAAAGAAAGTTTGAATTGCACAATATAGTTCAACTTATTGCCTTTATTGGGGTCTTAACAGGACCTCACCTCTTAAGATGTCAAAGATTAAGGTTAATAAATGATATGTAACTTAATGTAACTTATCTTTTCAGGATATCCCACATAACGTGAAAAGAAATTAAGAAATAAAACAATTACAACCTCTAAGATCAATATAATTTCGGCAAAGTTAAATCCATATTAACTTAATGTTCTTTAAGTCTTATCAATACCTGAGAGTCATAAATTCCCTCTTCATATCGAGAGGTATAAGCATGCTGAAATATAAACCTGTGTATACTGTGCACGGTTGTGCGTGAGGTATGCACTAAGATAGCAACAACGAAGGAGCTTATTATTTCACGATCGTTGATGACGTTCTAATAGGAATATGCGGCTTCGCTTCCTGGAGAAGGCTTCCTCCTCCACAACGGCAACGACGATAATACGCACGGCGCAGCGGGCGACGCACGACAGCGGAAGAATGGGAAGTTCATCATGACATGATCGAGACGATAATGACGGCGAGTGCCGTCTACATTAAGCCAGGGCGGTGGAGGTATAACACTCATCAGTTTACACCAAATGCACTTCAATTATTCGGGATTCGAGACAGTGGCGGCGAGATCGATACTGCTTTCATGTTTCATCGACGTCTTCGTTGCGGGGTTGTCAGACTGGGGTGGTTGAAGGAGGCTTGTGGTTGTACACTGTACATTTTGAGGAAATCTTTGATCTATTCTTTGTGATTGTCTTCTCGTTCGACGGGTATATCGACAGATATACCGACAATGAGAGGGGAAAAGCGTTAAATTAGAATACGACCCTACAATCTTACAACCATCAGAATGGGTTGCGCTAAAGTAACAATAACGTTACCTACATATTTTATTCTCCATACAAGCGCCTCTATTATTTCTAGGCACCTGTCTATCTAGGGATGAAGATATTATATGATACATTATAACGAAATGTTGCCGGTGCTAACAGTAGATTTTGAAATCTTTGATGTAGATCGATTGCCTTGCCTTGAGGAGGCATTACGTGACATCCGCCTACTTCCACGCTGATAGATGTGAGCTTCCCGCAAAAATATTGCGTAGATTGCTTTTCGAATAAAATTAGGCGCGTTCTTTAATAGTGAGCCGCATTTCGAAAACAATTCAAACGCGTTCAACATGCTCATGAATAATCCCCCGCCCTTTGCGGGCACATACACTTCGCCTCCCTGCGGGTTTATCTCCAATTTCTCCGGCACAATTGGTTATGCAAATCCCAACATCGAGAGGCCATATCGGCCATATCCATATTTAATTTCGCGTCGCGTTTAAAAGCCAAATCACTGCGGTTGACCTCGAAAAATATTCAGCCAATGAATATCTCGATATGAATAATTCCTGTCGTATGTCTTGGTAAAACAATTTTCCACCGAATAATACAGTAATTTATGTTTCTGGGACATTTCAAATTTAATCAGCATATTATATACTTTTGGTTAGGAATAACAAAGTATATTTTTGTGAATTAATTACATTTTCTACTCCTGTTGCACAATGTACACATTTCAGTATGTTTTTTTTTGGAGGAGTATGTACTAACCTATCCTCCTTTGGCAGTATATGTTAGTTTAGTGCAATATTGATATGATAAAGTTAGTATACTTTACCTAGATTAAGATTGTTATCAGTATTTCCAATTTTATTACCATTATTTCATAACAGTAATTATAATCCTTAGGATAACAAGGATGGAGATAACCCTGCCGATGAAATCACTTTAGCACGTCGTTAACTGGGAATGTTTGCAGAAGCTGATACAGTCTCAGTGAAGGAGCGCATGCGAAACGTTATTAACGACAATGTTGACGATGCGAATCTGTTAGTGGGCGCGCCTTTCGCGACGGCATCTTTGCCGCGCGCTTTGTCCTCTGACCTGCTGCTTCCTTTGCGTTCAATCCACTGCCGCCGACGGTGCCGCCGCCACAACCCGACGCGAGCGTGTGTTATCTAATAAGGTGACCGACGACATTACACAACTACACGTCGCGATACAAATGATGTCGACGTCGACACCGTGGCGAATATCGCAAAGGCAGCGCCGTTACGACATCGACAATGGGGCAATATGGCCCACCGACTGTGGGTCCCCCCCCCCACTCAAAAGCATCGCCAACCGTGCCACGTTCGGTTTTCAGGGGGCGGCAGATGAACGCAGGGAGCGTGCTAAACGCCTTCTGCGATTCCTCCTGCTGTATGGCCGGGAGCGCAAACAACCAAGGCCGCAACGTCGACGATGCTGCTGCGGCATCGCCTTCATTATTGCACTTGTGTCCATTACGCCGAGGCCGAAATTGATACTTAATGTCGCCGTTACTGCGCGTCTAATATGAATCTATGACGTCCGTTTCGTCGCGGGGACCAACGCTTGCGCCACGGGCGTCTTTAGTTGAGTCGTCATGACGATATCATAACGTTGAATGTTGACCCCCAGGAATGATGGGGATATAAATGCAGTAAGTGAACGACAACGTTTACCAACCTGCATGTTAGTGTTGAAGATAAATCTTATTAAGTTTGTGGTATAGATACATTTCTAAAAATATCATTTGAAAGAAGAGACTTTCCCAATGTAGACCATTGAGATTATTACATTATATTGTGTTCTAGAACAAATCGTCAAGTAGTTCATTCATTATCAAAAACAGTCGAATATAATTTCACTTATAAAATATAACAACATACCAGACTACACCTTAGAATATAAGCATCCTGTTAGCTCTGATCTTCACGCTTGGAATTGTTTCGTCCACCTTTGCGAAGGCTTGAATTTCTACGCCCAAGTCCTGCTGAGTGAAAAGGTACGTTTCCGGGCGAGCGCGTCCCTTTGCGGCAAACAAAAGCAACGCGCCCTCATAAAGGACGACCTTAGACGAACCACTTATTGTTTTCCCTTTTCTTCCGCTATATGCTACAAGGCGCCCTCCGAAACCTTCCCGTCCGATGAGATACCACCGCGTACGACTACCACCTCAACCGTTGTTCGATTTAATCTGATCGAATTCCCATGAAATTTGATTTCATATCAAAGGTGACGCGGAACGGGCTCTCTTTGCGCCATTGCACTCTGCTCTCTGATCGCGCTGAACTTGGACCCCCAAAACGTTTCCGTGCTCGCCTCCTTGTTGTCCCTTTCTTGCCTTTTGCACCGGCAACCGTATTATGCTTTCATTCCAGTGAAGGGGACACAACAACAAAGCACGTTTTCGATTTCTTGCGTATATTACATGTATTTGGGGCTATTTAATGTGTTTTGCCCGTTACCTGGATAGCAACTGAGCCTTTGAGTAAACATTTTTGCATATTTCCGGATTGTTATATCACTTTGGGGAAATTTTGACTACTTGCGTATTGTGAACAGTTAGCACATTATTATTTTATGTCGAGATAATATACGCTGGTTTATAATGAGCATGATTTTATGAGCACTACGTGCTTTACGAGAATATCATTTCCATTATGTATTGAAATGAGGGTATAAATCATTCTGATTTGATAATCTTTATTATTTTAGGAGGAAATAGATAATAGTAAATTTGATTATTTCTTCTGGAGTTCTTTTAAAATAGATCAATATGATTAGGTATACACTTTAAATATGCTAAAGAAGATTGTTTAGTACCCGACTTGAAAAAATGGGGATATAATCTGATGTTTCGTAAAGAAACGATTTTGATCAGAATTGATAATATTATAATGCCCACCTTGACGAAAAACACTATATCCGATATAGTTTGTTCATAATTCTACCGCTAGATGCCTACTAAATCCATTTATAGTTGATTTCCCGATTTAGAGTTATTTGAACATGACAAAATGAAAAAGTAAGAGGATAGTAAACCTAGCCTTAAAATTAAAATACAACTAAAAGAAGGTCCTTCGTCCTTCGGGCCCTTAAGAATTCACTTTGAAATATGCGCTCCCCTTTTTACATCGCACATAAAACACGGAGACGTTTTGCAACTAGATACAAATACCTTTAAAGCCGAGAAGATAAATTCGGGCGCCCGAGTAAATTAAAACCTGTGTGAGAAAAAAAGATAAAGTACCAACCAGACAGAATGAAGCTGGGCTGTAAGAATGTGTCATGTACCATTTCGCATGCGAACTGCCTGCACGCGCCCTGCCGCTGAATTGTAGCCGTGAAAAATATTAGATATGGGGAAAATGAATAAGAAGAAAAACAGGCTGCTGGAAGGGCACAGGTTTGCATAGGTCGCTAAACGGGTGAGGAGGGATGTTGGGCACCGAAAAAGTTTAAAGGGAATGAAAATGAAACGGAAATGGTGAGGCGAGGAAACGTGTGCAGTCGGTGGCTGCACCGTCGCCCGAGTGGGAGATGATGAAGTGTGTTGTAACGCGAAATTTTCCCGTGTGCGCGCACACGGCAATTGCGCCAAACGGGAAGGTGTCATTTTGCTGAACGTACGTACGAGGTAAATCTGGGGGGAAACAGATTGTGCAACACCGGAATTTCCCAGCAAACTACGCAATTAAGTATAACTATTCAAATTTTATTCATATGTTCCGTATTGTGTTATATACCTTCAATTAACATTTACATGTTAAAATGTTAGAAATTATAAAATTTGTTACAACAGGAATACTATTCTCAGAATTCCTTTAGTATGCTAAAATACGATATTTTATGGTTATTACGTATTATATTAGGTTCAGATTTCCTAATATTAAGGAATTAACTTGAATATAACACGTTACGTCGAATAAAACTTGCTTTGAAGAACATAAGTTGATAACGTCGAAAACCAATATCAAGACCCCATTTTAAATATTTTATTGCAACTGAAGGCTGAGAAGAGCTCAAGTTAAAACTGCCTTTTATGTGGAAACAGATAAAGAAAACGCAATAAATCTGTAATACTACTGGTTGGACATAAGAAGTACCTAAATAGAAACAGATTTGTCGACGACAAGAAACCGTAAATCGTTCAGAGAGCTTTTTATACAGCGTGTTCCAGAACTTTCCGTGTTTTCATAAATTTTATACTCTCTACAGTATTTGTAATTACAAGATATCCTTTATGCATTGCATTCTATCTATTTAAAGAATTCTGAAATATACTGATTAAAAAAACATAACGACACAAAATGTTAAAATAAGTTGTAGGAAAGTGTCACATAAGTGGTTGGAATGTGCGCTATTTCGCCAAATTCTTGCCTTCTCATGTTCTCATGTATACGCCAGTTTTCTATATTGCAGTAGAGAGTGAGGATACTTGTATGCATAAACAACGCGCAAATTTTTCGACTCTGGGCAGCAGACACGCATGGACCGAGGTCCCGGGGGTGCGCGCACCTTTGTGCAACCCCTCACACCAACACCCGACCGGCCGGCCTTTTGCCGGACGAAACGGACGAAACCGGCGAAACATTCAAAACGAGCGACCCGTGTCACGGATAAAAGCGTTCCCGGCTGTAACCAAAACAGTTCCAGTTTGCATTCGAAAAGACATGTTACAAAGCCAGAATTAGCATCGCCTTCTTTCTCGCTCGACGAGATCATCCTCCTTCTGCAACAACGCGGCACTGCGAGCGTCTCCTGCAGACTGCGTTTTGCGTCGTATCATCCGCTACCTGGCGCTGGACCTGGCAGCCGAGCCGAGCCGGCAGTGCGCCTGTTTCGCTTTTGCCTCTCGGCTCTCTGCCCGACTTCCTCTATCTTCCCGTCCAGCGCCCGCTTTTTTGTGCGCGTCCCTTGCCCGCGTCCCTTTCTGCTTGCCTGAATTTGCGCAAATGGAAGGTTAGTGCAGGGATTAAAGTGAACTGAACAGGACGAGCGGAAACGCTCCTATCTATTTATTACCTTTCTTGCAACAAAAAGGTCAACAAGATGAAAAAAATAGTACGGGCGCGCTGTAGTCTTACAGGCTGACGTCTTTTGGGCGGTTTGGACAAGGCTTGACTGGTGCGAGAAGGTTTCGGGCTGGTGTAGAATGGTTGGGTGGAATTGTAGCGGGACACGATTGTGCCATGCGCCCCCGGTGTGGCGGGTGGCTATGAGTTGTTTCAAGAGATGGCCGTCACCCCTGTACGAGACCCGAGGCTCAGCACGCCGCACACTAATCCACCCTTCTTGACACCGTCGGCCTGGGGCAGGCGGGCGGCTCTAAGCGATAGATCCACTTACCTTGGACGGACGGACAGACGAACAACCACTACTGGGGAAACGTTTATAAGGCACTGATTGATATTGAAGCGCTTCGATTAGCTTCAAGAATGTTTTGGGGTGAGCGGGGATTAATTGGAGAAATACCGGAAACTGATGACACCGAAAGAAGAAACACCTTAAATGGCTTGTAAAGTAAATAAAATGACTAAAGGAACACCACAATATTTCAAATTATTTACTCACTACATCTACATTGAGAAAACCGAAAATACAATACCTTATTACCTTCATTTTTAAACAGTTCGTCTTAACAATATTTCTCCCACCAAAATTATACAGATTGTAAAGATCCTGATTAGGAATTAAAGTAATAGGTGTACAAAGTGTACTTAAGAAAAAACCTCCAACCCAAATAGTAAAAATAGCATTTAAATGTTCGATACTTAATGGTTTTCTTTCAACATCAAAAATCAAGTAATACGGGAATTTTTCTTCCCGAGGCATATATTTATATTCGTTATTCTTAAATTCCGTTTCCCAAAGGTATGGTAGTCCTGTCTCTTTGCACCAGAGCGCAAATGTATTTAACTGTAAAATTAAATGAAAATCAATGCTCTTGTTTGATACCATTTGAAACCATGTGTAAATATAATGAAATGATTCATCCATAGGTGTGTGACCCTTAGCCACTTGATAAAACACTGAAACACTATTACTCAAAGAAAGCTATATACATATGTATACCTTTATATTCACTTCTGGTGAAGAAAAAGGCTCGCTCGGAATAAGGCACTGTTTCAGCAATTTCCAAACGTTTTGCATTAAATATCTTTGTTCGTTCAAGCTCCTGCAATGATTTGTCAATGCAATCAGCAAATACTGATAGTTTGTGAACTCACCGTCGTTTCATTTGTATGTATTACATGTAATGTATTACATACTGCATATATTTGAATATACTAGAATTCTTAATATGAAAATATTGTACCTTGGTGCTATTAAAGTATCGGCAATTCCCCCCGAATATAGCGATGCATACAGGAGACTTAATATCAATAACATTGCAATGGGTAGACGTGCTAAAATCCGTGTTGAAGTATACGTCAGATCAAAACCTTGCTGTAGAAAAAAGTTCATAACTGATTCGAATGTAGGCATTATTTCCCCACTGAAATATTATAATTTTTCGTTAATATATTATATCATAAATACAATATCCATACCGAAACTTTTCATAAATCCAAAAGTAAATAGCCATTGCAATGTAGGTAAATATGATGGCAAGCCATAAATCCCAGGGCAAAACTTCGGTAAATTGCAACCAATATCTTATCATCCTAAAATTTAATTATTTTATTTCCAATTAAATTCAATATAATAGTTACTTTGGTTTGGGGACCATATAAGATATATGTACCATACTCATTGGATTCGTGCGATAATATGCTTTTCCTTTTTCATTAGTTGAAGAGACAAAAATTAATTTTTCTTTATATGCATTGGTTGTCTCCCTTAATTTGTCGTCAATTTGAAAATTCTGATTATTTGAAAATTCACGAAGAATCTCATAGTCTGTACCATAACCTGATTCATGCTGATATCGATAGTAAATTGGAGATTGGTCTGCGTATGGCATGACAATTTCACCGCGACACTTATATTAATACATAAATATTATTAGGTAAGAATTTCTTTTATGATCCCAGAAATTTAACTCCACTAGATGTGTTACATTCCAATCATCAAAAGCAGCGATGGTGAAGTATTCTCCTTGGGAATAAATTAAGACAGCATCAGCTACATATGCTTTAGTCCTGTAGGTGTTTATATTTTCTTCGTTAGAAGATTCAAGAAATATGATTGCTCTGAATTTAAAATCGTTAGTTTCATGCAGGCAATTAGCAATCCAACTTGTATATACCTCCGGTTCGTAGAGTATGTACTGATTACAGCCGGGAATACATTTAGTGGGATTGATTACTATTGGTGTGTTTATGTCAAATAGTATTGGAATTTCGAGGTGTTGCAATGTCGAGTTTTGGGGTAGTAGGGAATAAACAATACATTTTTCGTTTTTGAAATTATTCAATACTAGTAAGTGCAGGAGGACGTTTAGTGACATGCCCTTGCTTTGTTATACTTTATTTCGTACTAACCATAAAATATTAAGGTAATGAAGCTACTACTATTATGTATCATTACTATTATGAGTTGAATAATTAACGACAAGATACTATAAAATTTCCGTACTTAACTATATTAAATATGACAACAGATAACAAGAATTTGATACAAACAATATCTTGATATTAAAGCGCAATATTGTTTTTCAAGGTTATAGACGTATTTATTCGTATTCATTAGGCCATTGACGTTATTTATATATTATGAAATTACTTGGCAAAAGTCTGACCTTTGAGAGACTTTAGTCAATGCAATATAAGATTGTAGTATCTATACTTAGAAGTGTTTACGTGATGATACAAATATAATTTAGTATTAATCAGGAATAATAATTAAAAACAAAAATAATAACCTTGTTAAATTTATGCACTATCCTAATTATAGCAAATTAAAGATATATATCCTGTAGGTGGCACTGTACGGTACTATTTCTGATTTCCATACCATAATTATCGATGGTTTTACAATGAATATCAATTGTGTTTCTTCCCGAAGTGTTTCCTCGAAGGATATAACTTTTTATTCGTATCTGACCACTCCAAAGGTTTTACAGCGTTATTCATTGGTTTTCTCACTATCTGCACCGAAAAATTAATATCTATAGGGAATCTCGACTCCTATATTGAAATCAGTGCATAAATAACTGCGTGGTAAATTTCGAGGCAGCCACTTTCGCAATAGCAAAAACCGGGTTCGAACCCTATTCAATCATATGTTTTTACATTTTTGAAATACCTCGTTTCTAGGCTAAACAAATGGCGACATATAAAATATGTCCAAAATTACCATGCCGTTCGCAATACTTATATACATTTGTTATATTATTTATTCAACAACCTTTTTCTATCATATAGCGGTGTAAGGGAATAGTAACTTTCACCCGGCCCAATCCGGTTTCGCTACTGATGGTACTTGCTCTGAACTATTTGTGCATATGGGTGTTTTCCGGGGACCGTTGCAAGCGAAGCGCCCAACCTTCATTCGCGTTTTTACCGCGAAATCAGGAGTTCGCGGACGGCACCGCAGCCGCTTGTTGAGTGGGGGAGACCAACTGGTCACCCATCCAACGCCTAGCTACGTCCGACGTTGCTCAACTGCAGTGATCTAACGAGCACCGAGCTGCACAACGCGGCGTTGTGGTATTCTATTCATATTTACTGAAATGTTTGCTGAAATCTTTGATGCTAATCTCCGAATAATGCTATGTCTATTAAAGCATTATAATATTAGAGTAAGTCATCGTTTATCGAACACTTAAAAAACAACCATAATTTTTCGTCCTCTCGCAGTATGACAATAACACGACAGATTTGTGTAAATATGCATGCCATACACGCAGCTGCTGATTATAAGCGACGATAAATATACCCATTGTCGGCGCAAATCAAATTCGCTCCAGTGTTCGCAGTCGATACTGTGCCTCGATGCGCTCGCCAGCAATTGCAACTTACGAGTACGCACATCGCATTAGCGTACAGGTTGGTTCATTGGAGAACTATCGCAGCGTACCCGGCCATCCGGCGCCTGCCTGCAGAAAGGTGAATTATGTATATCAATCTGCGAAACGAAATCCAATTACCGGCGCCGCATTTCGGAATGTTATTTCCGGATTGCGCTGGAAAATTCAGCCGGCGTGTACGCCGCTAAACTATGCCGTGAGGCTGTACGCACATGCGTATATGTGCGAAGGGCGTTCCGTTTCCCGGTATTACAGCATATGCGATTAAATTAATTAATTAAATGTAAATGCGCGCGCTAACCGAAGCGGTGGCAGTGGCGGTGGGCGCGTTCGCTCGGCGAAGTGTTATTTCAGCATTGCGTAGCGAGAAATGCTTTTTGCGCGTGTGCGTATTACTGGTACTTGGTTTGCATGGGGTTGGCGGTTGGCGAAGGCGCCTGCCAGCATTCACGTCATTGCAGGCATGAGAATACCGGATAACTGCACCGAAATTGTGCGTGAGGAAGAAACATTCGGATAGGTGTTGAACACACGCACAATTATTCACGTCCTACGCATATTGACTTGGTTAATGTCGTGTTAGAACTGCCAATCAAGTTGGTTTAGTGTCATGTATTATGCGTGAATTACGACACATCATACGATCTGATATATATTTTTTAATTTTGTGATTAGTAGTCACTGATTATAAATCTATTTACGATTGTTAAGATAGATGTATTTATAGGAAACGTATTACAGTTTTCTTCCTTTATAAACGTTGAGTCTGAATGAGAAATTAAAAACAGAAGAACAAATAAGTACTTTTTAAAAGAACAACGTTATGTATACATGTATTTAGCCGTAAGATGCACTGGGGTAAGATCACACCACTACTGTAATCTGATAATTTCAGTTTAGCGTTGCTTCAAACGATTCGATATCTTTTTTCCAATAACTTGTTGAATTATATATTGACTTTCGGATAAATCTATGAAAATAATCCTCAAAGGGCCAATTCCTGTGAACATGTAATAAAGTTGGTGGCAATATACTCCTGAGAACAACCTCTTTTAGGCTAATTTCTAAAGATATGTAGTAAATTTGCTTTCAATATAATCCAGAGATTATCCTGTTTCTGATGATATCATTTTTAGAATAGCCTCAGTACTAGTTGAATCGTTGAATTTTAGATTAATTCTTAGAAATATAAAAGAAAAATGTTCGCATCATTTCAATGATTTTACATGCAGAAATTAATTATGTATCTTTCATTGTATCTTTTTCTTAACATTCCCTTAAAATTCCCTCTTTATGTTCCCTTAAAATTTTATGTTTCTGCCTAAATTTAACTAAAGACAGTTCTTTGTATAATATTTCTCACAAAGTATGTTGTAACAATATTGATTAGATATATTAATAACCTCATGCAAGAACTAACAAATTTACGAAACGCGTTGATTGCAATTACCAAAAGTAGATATTATTGCGCGGCATTTGTAAATTCGCAACGCTTGACTTTACCGGAGATATTTTACATTCTCTAAGCCCGCTGATGCCTGTCAGGCTGTTCAAGCCGATGATAAGTTTATGAAAATGTGCACGTTGCAACGGGCGCGCGCGCCACGTAAATGCAATTTCTATCTTTCAATTCTTCTTTATGACTTGCATTCTGCTACGGGCTGCCATTAGTCGAATACTTAAGTGCCACTAATGGAAATGAATCTGCAAGGTTACTTACCGGCGAATAACACTTTGTTTTCCTTGCTGCAGCGACACTACGCCGTAAAAGTATGCTACAATCACAAATACAAACAGGTAAGTACACAATATGAGTAATCCCGCGTCAGCGGAACGGGGAATGGCAAGTGGATGGAATTAACCTAATTAAAGTATATTTAATTACTACTAGGAAGTCATAGGAAGCGAAGCCTGGTTGTTTGTCGGCGTTTTCATATAGAGCTTTATAGATTACAGGACACTTTGATATTAATATTGTACATTTTATATCTGAAAGGCGAGGATTCGCAACTTGATATTACAGACAGTCTTATTAAATATGATTTTATAGCACAGTTTCTGATATTAACAAGCAAAGTTAATACCTTTTAAGTAGAAATGAACCTCATTTAAGGAGTAGTTTTAGTAATCAGTTGTTCCAATTATGTTCACAATAGGTTATTAGTTTATATTATTAGATTAATATCTCTCAATTATCAAATTCCTGCTATCGCTTTGGACGCTTTTCAC
>JAODAC010074722.1:30462-44842 GCA_027575185.1 Mimaenictus wilsoni | reverse complement strand
AAAAAAGAAGAAAACAACATTAACATCATATTTACTTCTATAATTTTGTTGGATACAAATTTGACAGATAATTAATTTAAAAAAAAAACTAAAATTTAGCTACAAATTTTGAAGATATCATCAATTTAATGAAGAAAATAGTTTTACCAATTTTTCTTCTATTTTGCATGATTTGACAGTTTTGATTGAAAATTTCTAGTATTTCCAAACATTTGATAATATCACGTGATATATACTTGGAAAGAAGAACTCTTCTTCTTTCATAATCTTTCAACAAAACTAAGTTAACCTATAACTTTTGAAGATATCTCCAATTTAATGAAGATAATAGTTTTACCAATTTTACTTCTATTTTGTACGATTAGAGAGTTTAATTGATCATTTTCAGAATTTCTAAATATTCGATCATATCATATGGTACAATTTTGGAATTCTTTTCTTCTTGCTTTCTTTTTCTTTCATAAGCTTCCAAAAAAACTTAAATTAACCTATACCTTTTGAAAATATCTCCAATTAAATGAAACATTCAAAAATATTTATTTACAAAATAATTAAAAATTTTCAACGGTAATAAACATTTTTATCAAGTGAAAACTCAAATTTCAGTGTTTATCTTAATAACTTTATATTATTGTTTATCTACACTTCCTTATCGCATCAGCTGTTTTTCAATCTCATAAAAACCTGACAATGCAATTGTTAATAATTGCCAAACAAAAAAAACATTACAAAATGCACAAGTGCGTCCATACGCAGAGAAATTATTATCCCCACATGAATATGCATGAGGCAGGGTGTTTTTTTTTTCATTATTCATTTACCCAAACCACGGACCGCCCGGCGCCTCCACCCGATTATGTATATTATTGAATAGCGTAATCATGCGTACGTGCCCTTCAGGTACTGAAATTTGCTGTATTCAACGATATTCTACTCATATGCTGCATTCGAGGTAATTCCCCTTAGTGCCAACATATACAAAGTGTTACCAAAAACTTTAAAGCCGTCATAAAATTAATTCTGTAGCAAAAAATCATTGTTAAATGATTAAATAACAACGGAGAAGTCACACTACAGATAAAGAGTTAATTTTGTGATGAAGAGGTTAAAGTGGTTTTTGTCGAACACCTATTAGGTGTTCTCGCCACTGGTTCGTCGGGGTGTAAAATACAGCACCCAAGGGGTTGTTCATCGCGCGTGGATTGTTTACGTGCGAGGGCGAGCGGCAACAAATCGCGCAAATTTCGCAAAACCGTCAGGCCGCGCGTGAAAATCATCGAAATTATTATAAAGCTGCACCCGGCTTGCGCACGGCCGTGATTAATATTTAAATGAGGAGCGTATATTTTATCGCGAATGTAATTAAATACGAGTGAATTATGCAGGCGTGCGGAAATATTGCGGATTCGCTGGCAAAACGTTGCATAAGCACGCGTTTTATGCAACGTCTGCCGAAATTTGCAGTCTACAGTTACATTTAGCGTAAATTGCGTATAATAATCGCGGCTCAATTATTGAATATATTTAATGTTGCGTTGGTTACGTCAGATTTATGTCAGATTTTCGCACTTTTCGCATAAATTACTAGAGAACTTTACAGTTTTATCGTTATTTATGCATAAATGTTTTGGATAATATATTCAAGAATGTTTAGTGGATTTAAACATTGGTTTAAGTGAGGTTAGTTTATTATAAGTTCATTATAAGTTCGACGGAACAACGTAGCGGTGGTACTAAATTGTGAAATTCAAACTCTGTTTTAAAATAATTTCGAATATACAAATGGTACAATTATCATTTATATAGTAATTGATTCTCTATGAAATGTAGTTCTTCTTGGTATATCCTAGATTGCCCGAAGATAGTTTAATAATTAAGAAATCTAACATACAAAAATCGATTTTTCGATAAAATGACTAATTTTTAAGTAAATTATTTTCATATTTCCCAAAATTCTAGGACTGTAAATCATGCACCCTTTGATTCAGAAAGTGTTTATGTAGCTTATAGAAAATTTCTCTCTGAATAGAATGATGTATGATTTATAATACTAATATGAGATTACGAGAAATATGAAAATAGTTGTTAACTTCAAAACTTATCATTTTTCTCGATTTTTCCCACTTTGAATTTTTAAATGATTGCATTATCTTTGGACTTCACAGGATATACCAGAACAAACTACATTTAATGAAGAATCAATTACTTTATGAATGATGATTCCACGATTTGTATATTAGAAATTATTTTAAAACATAGTTTCAATTTCACATTCTACTATTTCTTGGAGCGTGTTACCACAATTTAGTAGTAAGAAAGCAAAAGTACACTTTATGAAATTTTGCCTCCAGGTATCAGGTGAAGATGCGGAGAGGCCAAATTTGCAAATTCTTAAATAAATTTTCTAAGACAGTTAATCTAAAAGTTAGTTGATTATAATTTAAATTAAGTTTGTTTGATATAGAACAACCTGTTTAAATTTCTTTCGGGTATCGCCGACTGTTGGTCGCCTCGTTCGCCGGAAGGAAGGAAGGCATTTAAAAGGGCGCGAACGCCTCCGCGTAAATACACATTAATTGACGCTCTGGCCGCGTAATTAAAAGTTTCGCAAACCCAATTCGTCGCCGTCCTTCCTACTACTTAGTGTCGCATTCCAGCACAATTTAACCGCCTCCAGCGTGATCACCATCTCCCACCTTACATCCACCAGCATCACCCACCCTTTAAACAATCACTCCTCCAACCCGGCCATGTCGAGCGGCACATAAAAAAAAAACATCTAATTAGAAATAATAAAAGGCATTGCAATGCACTTTCGTTAATCTTCGCCGGCAAGTAGCAGTCAAACGATGCTATAACTGCGTCTAGTTTATCTACGAAGGGTGTCTTGACGGGGCTGATGATTTGAACGAACACGACTTTAAGACGTATTTGTTTAGCAATTCATAATCGAGGGTGAAATTGCTTCCTGCACGCACCCGACCCAAAGCCGATGAATTCCGGAAAGAAGTATAAAGATGGAGGGTTAGTGTTGCTACCGAGGAACGTGGGTGGTGTGGGAGGGTTGGTGTTACGTGGAAACCTGCAACTTCTCTCCCTGTCTATATCCTGTTGTTCATTACTATGGAGCGCGGCGTGCGCGCAACGAAGGGAGATTCAAAATTAAAAACAGACACGTGCCTTTTGTTTCAATAGAAATCCATCTCAAAGTGCCCTACGTGCAGAAATTAAAGTAGAAGGCATCACGAGTGGTTCATCAGTTTTCCTCAACTTTAATTTGTTTCCTCACCGAACGCCTGACTACAAAGCATTTCAAAGATTTAAGTTTGTTTTACCATCATCTAGGATGTTTATTATATAGAATTGTTTGTTTTTAATTTTCGTTTTTTGTTAAATTTCATTAAATAGAATTTGATTTTTTTAAAGGAACATTTCCTTTTTAAAAAGAAATGTAATTTTTCGAAGATGAGTCTTTATAAAGGTAAATTTTCATTATGTCTCATTGTATATTACATTTTCCAGCGTGTTTGCAGTTTTGTAGCGTTTTGACTTTCAACCTTGTTCCCACGTTTAACTGGAAAGTTAGGTTTGTAATTGTAAAACTTTACGAGGAAAATTTGTATGCACCCAAAGCCATTACTCCTACACAACGTTCTTTTTTGTTCTCGCTACAACTCTCGCTCGAAGTAAACGTGGTGTAATTTCTCGTTTTCGTGTTTTTCGGGGGGCCTGGCAAGTTGCAGAAGCTACTAAATAATGCACGGTGATGTACTCGTTGCAATGCAATGCATCCCTAACCAAATCAGAATTGTACGCATTTGTATCTTTCCGGTGGCGCTACTGCCACTGGATTGCTACCGGCGCCTCCACCAAAATATCGCGTCTTCAAATATGCCACCCTCAAGTAGACAGCCGCATTTTTTGACACGCTCAGTTAGCCGCCACGTGTAATAAATTGCTGCCTATTTCTGCGGCACGGTGCCGGATTCACCCCTCGAGCACATTTTAAATCAGCTTGAAAGCGTTTTGTGTCATGTTTCACCGATGTATGAATCACTAATTCGCGTTTCGGGCGCATTTACCGTCTCCGGTTTCATTCGGGCGTTTGGTAAAATTTTCTCGAGTGGTTTAATGCGCATCTGCATTAAATATGAGCGTCACCATCAATGGCATAATTAATGTCTATCCCCTCGCGTGCCCTTACTTCCCCGCTTTACCACCTTCCATGTTTTTACCACCACCCACCGGCTCTCTTTCCCTCCGGCCCTCTATGACAGAGGAAGAATGAAGGTATCATTGAGCACCCTTGAGATTACCACCGTGGTAAACGATCTTATTCTTACATTTTTAATGCACGTACTGTACGTACAAACCACGACATTTAATGAAGTTTTTTTCCTGCCATGATTATATTTCCAGCTTATGTTTGTTTGTCAGGACCAGAAATTACCTATATTTATAAGGTTATACGGCAGGATAATAGCATTATAAGTATAGGTTTTTACGTATTTTCTCTGCCCTGTTTTGTCCCAACAGCACAAAGTAACTAACTTGATTGTTATTGTTCTACTTGTCATTTCCAATGTGAAAATGTGAAAAACAAACAAATGGATTAAAATTAAAGCTGGAATTATATTACGACGGCTTTGTCTGTTTTATCTCTCTTCATTGCATTAATCCACATTGTTCAAATATTTACGCAACTTTTTTCTACAAAAAAATCTGTTTTCTCTACCTTTTGCCGTTTGCCAGCGTATAAAAACTTAATAAGACCCTAAATTTATAGTTATGCCGTTTTATAGTGATCGGTACTAAGGACGGCCTCGTTAAGACTGGATATTTATTGAAACGCAACGGTTTGGGGCGAGTATTAATAAAAATTATGATTTTTATTGCAGCTGCAAGAGCGCGTGTGTGAGCTTTTACTCTCGGACTTTATTGAAATTCATCGACGCTTTGCATTCCAGACCGTGGTGCTCACACCGGGGAGAACAACAACAAAATTAAATTTTAATTGCCGATAAATTTCTACCGCCTAATACCATGAGCGCTCACTTTATGCCATTGTTTTACTTGGCGCAATCTCACGCAGCGGTTATATGCGCCATATTCGTGGGGATTCATTCATACTCCCAGGGAGAGTTGTTGGTACAGTTGAGCCCGGTTGGGTGCGTATGCCGTCCAGGTGCACATATATGACTCACGTGTGAGCAGACACGGCAAATGGGCGCTGGCGGGCGGCGATTTATTGAGCAATAACACGGCTGGAAAGCTATTTCGTATTATTGTTTGCGCGCACTTAAGAGTGAGTGTAATTCGCAACGTTGGATAGCGAATGGTGGAGGCGCCGGGACCACTTATTGAGTTTTTACATCTTTCTTAAGTGGCCACACACGTTTCCTTATCATAAAAGTCATTTTAGTAGAGTTAATTAAATCTAGTTGTTGCTTAAGTATATAATCTTAGGTAATTTATTATTTCAGACTTCCTACATTCATAATATTCTAACATACCTAATTTCATCTACAATTTCTTCAAAATACCTAATAAATCAGAATCAATAGTGGATTTTGTTGGGAAAATTTCTCGTTTTATAACCTGTAAAACTGACAAGGCTAAATAAAATTTTGATTTATTTTGCTTTCTGGTCTCTGATCGCATATCGGGGGGTAAATATCACCCTAAAATACATCATGTTAAATTATCTCATAAATCGTAATCAAGGGTTGATTTTGCTCTCAAACTCATCATTTTCAAGATATAATTTTTTAAAGTGAAAATATACTCGTATACACATATACTCGTAAACCTCTTGGAGAAAATAATCAAATTACCTTAAATTAAATAGTAACAAATTAACATGTTAATGGCTATATCTTAAAATATTTTACAGCCTGTAACTCTTAATTCAACAATTGTATTTCATACGCGTGGATTAAACCGTAATCTGCACAATTTCATCATGCGATTGCAGAGTTGTAAAATAAACATCATGATCCCAAGCGTAACACCATTTGAAAATCATTGCCACATTGATAATTCAATTAACCGACGCTGCGTTACGTATTCGTGTTCATTAATCTTTATCATCAGATAAAGTTCGATTACAAGCGCGCGTGAATTAGCGCGGCTGAGAGACGACGCATCGAACGCGAATCACTTGCATCGGGATAAACAGGATAACTGGATAACACGACAGTAAATGCGTGTGATTCGCGCCAGGCATATAGCCGCCATGCCACCGCCGCTGCTAAACCTCGCTATCGATATTTACGAGCCAACAGTCGAGTGTTATTGCCAATTCTCCCCACGGGACCCGTTCGCGACACTTTCATTGTTTTCGTCCGGTGTAAATTCAAGGTGCCTCGAACTAATTAAACTAGTTAATTTCCGTCCGCCAACATCCGGAACAAATCGCTTTCATAAGACTTTTAGTACTTTTCTTCGATGAAGTTTCCAAGAATTTGGGATGAAACTTAGACTATCTTTAATTACCTTTAGATTTGGCGGCTTAAGCATTTTATGGATAGATTTGGAATGATATTGTGAATTAATATAGGAAATTTTATATATTTTTGATATCTTTAAATATTTCTAGGAATTTATGGAATTTTCAATTTAATTGTAACTTAAAAAATTAAATTGTTAATTAGTTAATTTAGCACTAATTCAATGAATTTTAGCAACATTTTACTAGTTACTTTCCATGAATGGATAAAGAAACTATAAAAAATCGTGTTAAAGACGAACAATCGAAGGTTACAACAATGTAATTATAAAACTACCTCGAAAATCATGCAATATTCATTAACTTTTTTTTTCTTTGAAATATAACTGAAAATTGTTGTAAATATGTAGTTAAAAATCCACTATATAAATAAGAAATGTTTATATAATATAATTTTAGTAAGAATATTTACGAAAGAAATATGTAAACTACATAGGACAAATAAAACAGCAACTTGTATAAACAGGACATTTATAAACGTTGTAAAAAAGGGCAATAACCACACGACAATGTTGATACTCGCGAGAAATTGTTATGCGCGGCAAATAGGTCGAAAACGTCTATGTTTATTGCGTCGTCGTAGAGTTGCTGGCCCGTTTGTCCTCCCCGAGGCCGATGCGCACGTCTGCGACCGATGCGATAGCATATCAAAAGCGCATAACACGACTTCATTTTCCGAGGGAGGAAACCATCCAGGCACCCAAACCGCCACCAACGCCACCACCGCCAACAGCCACAACAAACGTCCCGGGCATTTTTTCCCTCCGTGCGCACGCAGCTTAAATTCTCATATTCATGCGACGTTTAAACACGTCTCCAAGCATCGCGAGTGTGTCGGCAAATTGGAAATAATAAACTTGTCTGGTTTATAAGGTAATAACGATGTTTGCAGCGACGAACGCGGGCAGAAAATAAGAAAAAAGCATCCCGTTGCCCTGAAGGCTGAGGGGCGGCGGCTGCGACGAACGCAGAAAAAGAAGGCACAAAAATGCGAGCGAACTGAATATGGGCGCTGAGAGTAGAATTTAAAGCACGCCATGTGCGCCCTTCATATTCGCGTTATTTTTATTCGGTGCCAAATATTCGCCGACGCAGTAGTAAAATTGCGACATTACTATTTGAGGAATTCATATATGGCCATATTGGACGGTTTCATTACATCGAAATGGACAAAAATTACAATATTTTAATTGAATTCCAAGTGTTACGACTGTTGAACGGCATTATGTATGATTTCATACATGCAAAGCCTTAGATATTGATATTTTCAGGCGCCTCCACCAAACATGTAAAATGTTTACTTATATATTGATGTTTTCTGGAAGTTGTTATGTGAAAGAACTGAAATTTCTATTTCAACATTGTTTTTTCAACTAAATTTGCACTTTGATAGCGTATTTCTTGAAAACTATTAAATAAACAGTTGATGTATGTTTTTCACACTATGAAGATGACTTTATGACAGAAATTTAAAAAGAAAATATTTTAATTGAATACGAAGCATTATGACTGTTGAACGGCGTTATCTGCACTCATGCAAAGTTTTATATTGGTTCTTTCCAAGCATATCCTCTAAAATATAAATCTCTAAATTTACACCTCCATTCTCCTCAATATCTAAGCGTATTTTTGTTGGATTTGCTTCAAAATATATACATCATACATAATTTGACGAATTTTCTTGAAATTTCTTTACGAAACATGATATTGAACAACAAAATGTTTTACTGTTTTTAAATTAACCTCTAGAATTAGGAAATTCATAATCTGTTCCATAAACTCAAAGAAATCAGAAAATTTCTGCAAATTTTCAAGTTTACAATTCTGCGAAACACCAGGCACCTACACCAAAAATACCCGTCACCGAAATTCCTAGGCACAATGAAATAAAGTCATTTTCTCATTGGTTTGAACTTTATACTTCCTAAATAATAAAATAATTGATATATTTTATGGTCTATCGACCATTTTTCGGTCTTTCCGACATGTATTTACATTTTTTTTTGTATATATTTTTATGTTTACAAGGTTATTTGTTATTGATGATGTCATTGTTGATGTTGTTAAAGATCAGAGTTATGGTATTGAATAGTGTGTGTGTAGTAGTAGTAGTATGTTATAGAGTGTGAAGTGTTGAGAGCTGCATCTTATGATGCAATTGTTGGTAGATTGTTGGTAGGGTAGAGGTATGTGTGTTGTATGTGTGTGTGTGTGGGGTGTGTGAATTAATTATTAATTCACACTGTTGAATTGTCCACCCTGGGGACTCGAACCACGTCTGCCTGCGTTGTAGACCAATGCTCTACCCACTAGGCTGCCCAGGTGGGCAATATTTTCTATTTTTATAATCTGTTCTTTCAAATGTAGAAGTTCATAAATTTGTACTAAAAGTAAGAAAGTTTATTATTTTTCGATTCTCCATTCTTGCCCCCAAAAATACCAACCAATACCAACTAAGCGCATCGCTTCATCTCAATTCCTAGTCACATATTTTTGTTGGTTGGCCTCACTGTTGTGTCGTAATGCATACAAAAGTATAATACGTAAGGCTTCTCATTTCAACTTTCAAGGAGGGTGGGCCGTCCTGAATTATAGCCGTGCAAACCGACCTGACAGCTTAAATTTTCGTACAAAATATATTTAAATTGCCCTCCACCACCAAGCACAACCAACTCTAAGGCCAAACACCATCTCAACTACCTTGTAAGCGTAATAAAAACAACACTTAATTGTTTTTATTGCAGATTGTGCAAGAAATCATAAATTTACTTCTAAATTTTTCAAGTATAAATGGAAGCGCTCCCTGAAAAACACTCAAAAAAAGCCACAAAAAACTCGTTTATCTATGGTAAAGTAGAATAAATGGGAGATGAAAATGATTTACAGTATTTTATTTCACGTGGTAGGTTTTGCGTTGAGCTAATGTTATAAATCGGTGGTTTATGTTAGGTACAAGCACCAATATTGCGATCCGGGCCTTGAGAAAGGACTTCAAGACTGCGTAATTTTAATTTAGTTTGCCGTGCACGCCCGATGAGCATTGCAAATGGTGCTCGACTTCAAAGAGCCGAGGAGACATTTAGGCAAGATAGAACACGCGTCGTTTCTGGCGGAGTTTCGGAGAAACGTGGAGATGAGCAATAAGAAAACGTTCCTGACGCCCTGACGCATCGTGTGCGGAATGTATATATTCTGTGCTTATTGCATGTCAACGGCAATCATAGTGTAATCAAATTGTTCTTGTCTTAAACTATGGTGTTATAAGTGACGCCATCTATGAGAGAGTTGATTTTAAGTTGACGCTAGGTCTCGCCATCTAGCGTCAACTTAAAATCAATTTCTAAAAATGTATCTATAACCAAAATATATCATCCTAAAACAAAAACAAAAACGATATTAATAGGAGATCATATAAATTGCAAAAATTTAGGAAAACGTTAGAAATATGATAAAAAAATGACATAAACAGCAATGGATGTCAAACGTAACTAAGGAAAGTGAAAGTACCTCGTATTTGCATCGAAACGATTTTGAAATATTCCATTCACGACTTATTTCATCGGATCCCCTCTAGCGCGATGCGACGATTTGCTTCGAAGGTGGAAAACGTTTTGGGAAAATGCACGTTCCACGTATAGTGTCAATATTTGCGATGGTAAACACGACAGCGTGGAAGGAAAGCGTCAATCGTTCGCCTCACGTACTCGTAAACGTGCGTTCGTTTCGACATTTCGCCTGCATGTTTCCCACGCCGCGTCATTTGCGAATTTGTTTGCCGTCGACTTTCTATCAATAGAGCAAAATTAATTTTCCTTCGTGCATCATTTAGCCCGGCAATTTGGCCGTATTTGATTATCCGTTTATGCGCCTACAAAGAGAACGCAGACGGAATGCAAAAGATGCAAGATGCAAAACGCCTTCGCCTGCAGGCAAGAAACGGCGCGGCGTGGTATAGCGAAGGAGAGATCAAGGATAAAACAAACATAAAGACCATAAAGATCTTTGATGCCGCCAACTTTGTTGCTTCACATCCTTAAACGCTAGTTGTTAGTCCGCTTCGCGAAGATAGTTTCCACCCTCTTATCGATGCGCATCAAAGTTGTGCTCGTGTAATACTGTTATATCGATACATATTTAGGCGGTGCGGTACGTATTTATGCTCCTCACCCTCTCCCTCTCTGCCACCTTGCCACGCCTTTTGCTAAAAAGCCAAACCCACCCCTCAATCTACCTACCCTTGCATATATTAACTATTAAAAGTTACGGAGTCTATTTGCTCGCAAAGATGGTGAGAGATAGCGTGTACGCTAGAACGCAGCGAGGACGTAATGAGTATCATCGCCCTATGATCTCCCTGCCACCCCTTCGAGGAAGCGTACAAAGATGATCATCCTTGAGCTACGCTCGTCGACGCTGCGACGGTGTGGTGTGCCCGCGAGCACTTTTGGGGTTGCTCAAGAAAGATATACTTAGATGCTATATTATAGAAAAATACATCCTTCAACTTACAGCAGGGAAAAAGTTACCCCAAGGCAAAAAGATGCGCCACATGTTCATGTGGAACTGATGTGGCATGTAATCAATAGTTTCTGATCGGTTGAATGGGATTATAAATTGATTACGGTCACAATTTCAAGTGGGTGCTTCAAAGCGCGTTAGAGGGTGCATAATTAGGTAAACATACAAGACCTGAGGCTAAACTTTTACTTTTATAATCAATAGGAATAGGTTAATGAAACTAGAATAGGATAATAAAAATAGACAAGTATAATAAATATAGAAAATAATAAATATAAATAGAAAATGACCAAAGTAGGATACTATAAATGGAATAGGTTGATGAAAGAAAAAAGGAGTCAGGTTACTACAGAAGAGCGCAATTAATAAATTCCTTCGATTACAACCCTTTCAATTAATACTGAAAAAAATATATAAAAGTAGATTTATTATCGAATAACGATAATTTTCCACCACAAATCATTATAAATCGCATTGACGCCAATTTTCCTTCTAATCGACGCACTCCTTTTTCCCGTCGCTGTCACCGGCGCCTCCACAAAGCTTTTCTCCTCGTGTAGTGGCGCAAACTTCTCAATTACGTTGCTTAATCACATCCATCGACACTCAGTGTAGTGCAGCCACGACGGTGGTGGTGGGTGGTGCTAAATCAACACTCATAATGTGTACCTTAGACGATTTCCCCCGATTTTCCGGCTAGCCTCGCGTCCCCGAGCGTGATTGAAAGCGCGAAAAACCTGAGCGAAAACTAAATCGTCGCCATGGGTGTAACTCGAATAATGGCATCGAATTCCCATTTTCGCTCAAACACACCGACACACCGTCTCACTCACATTCGCCTACGCACAAATACAAACACACACACACACACACACTTTTAGCCTGGGTCCAAATCGATCATCAAGCCGCACAAAGAGCGGAAGTTGGTCGAGTAAATCGACTCGAATTCAAACACATTACGAAGACATAACTTTTGCGCCTACGTTGGCAGGTTTTGAAGAAAGCGTGAGTTTAAGAAGACGACTGAGATTATGACCCTTCACAATACGTTGGAGTAAATTAATTACTACATAATTAATGTTCGAAGACGTGGAAGGTTGGAATTATGGTCGTGAAGATCGGAAAATGCATTGGGGTGATCTTGCCGGCAAGAGCAGCCGTTCAGTGAACGTATAGAATTTCAATAAATATTATATTAATGGCAATCATAACCGAGTCTCGGGGCCTCGCGATATTTGGTCCCGATGACGATGAGGGTTCCACTTAGCACGGTGGATTTTCATTGGGATCCGGCACCGGGGCGTACTTATAATTGGAATTCTCGCCGCCATTGTGCATCCTCCACGCCCGGTCTGAAATATTGCTTCGCAATGTCGGCGGCGCATTTGGGGATCTCTGTGGCGCATTGTTCAATATTTGATATTTATTTCTGTGGTATGCTTGATGCTGCTGTGTCCACGGAGCGAATTCCACGAAAAAAGACAGAAAAAAAAACACAATACCAGAAGGAAAATAAGCCGGTATTCATAATCATTTCTCTGTAAGTCTCTAGTGGTAAAACTAATTGAAGGCACAAGTTTAGAATCTAAGAGGGTCTGAGCCTCCCTCAGACGGACGTTAATATCTAAGATTAGAGAATTTCTGGACATAGTCGCTTTTCAGTAATTTACCAGAACTAAAATTCAATAAAATCTCAAATTCAGGGTTTATCTATTCATAGATGGTTCTGGAATAAATTTTGACTGGTTCCATCATCTCTCCTTGACTAGCTGGGAGAAATAAAAGTTTGAAAAACATTGAACACCAGGAATATGAAACTACTCAAAAAGAATTGTTTTGTGTTTTACTAGAACTCCCTCATCTAGTTATTAATTCCACTTGAATCCCAAAAAGCAAGAAAGCAGACATGGAACACGCGAGCCACGTCACTCCCGCATCACATCAGCCTGCTGACGTTGAGATGCAATTCGCCGGGGAGGCGGCAGGATGGATGCTCATATGTGGCTGAAATATTTCCCCAAAACCCCGAGCATCAAAGTGGAAAACAATTTCGACTTCAAATCACCCCCACTGCACTGGTGTACATTTCATTTCTCCCTGTTCTACAGTCTCAGTATTTCTAGTACTTTGACAGTCATATTTTTATGCCTCGGTTAACTACCCGTCAAAATAGAACGCAGGTACTTTCCAATATTAATAATTAATTATGACGATAATTGTAATTTGGCTGATGGATTTGTGTGTTGGGGGGTGGTTGCAACGGCGAGCGACGTTGTGGCGTCATATTGCGTCAAGAAACTTCGTAATAAGGATGGAAATGTCTGAGGGAAGGAAAGGGGCGGGTAAGAAGACCACTTAAAAATCGCTTAATCTTACTTAGTGCATTGCTATGATATTTACGCCCTTAAAACAGTGTAGATGTAAATGGCAGTAGGTTGAACATAGTAAAAACTCGGATGAATAATGAAACTTTGTTGATAATTACTATAAGTTTGCTTAAATCGTACCGGTGTTTAAGACGGACCACTTTAATTATTTTTATACTATTTTTAATTTTTGGAGTTTTAGGAGAAAATTAGAATTTAGTATAAAATGAAGTAGAACTCCTTAGTTAACACTCACAATAGGTAGATGGTGTGAAATGTTGGTAACACATTGGTGAATGTTGGTCGGTGGTTTTGTCAGGGGGGGGGGGGCTAAAACCAAAAATGGAACAATCCCGACGTTCCAATGGAGGTGGTCGCCCATTTAATGCGGTACATTTGTCATGTACAGATGATTACATTCGGTCGATTTGTGTGAATGGGTTCGCGCCGTTGCATTCGATAACGGCCGGTGCCGCCGGTGGAGGCGTCGGCGGCGGCGAGACGATGGCAGGCACACACCGCAGCCGCCACCTACACGCCCTTGTCGTCATGTGTGTGCATGTGCCACATGTAGGCATGCGGTCCGCCGCCCCCGTGCGTCCGATAAGATGACAATGAATGTGCGCGAGCGTGGACCTTCGGCTGTTACTGCTCGCATTTAACTATCGCACCAGTGATAATTCACGTTTCGGTTGAAAGTGGGTGTGTTCCATCTTTCCAAAACCTCTACCACCTCCTATCACCCCCAACCACCCCGTTATCATCCCCTACTTTCTCTCGCCGTACCTCACCACCTTACCAAAAACAGGGTGAACACGATGATCGACTTTAAACAGCGCTATCGTTATCGAATCCAAGCACACATCACGAAAATAGAAAATAGACCAACACAGAAAAAATACATTATCTATTCGTGCGCTTCAGTGCATTTTAAACCGATTGCCATCAAAGACAAAGCAAATTACAAGTTCTGGGGCTACCAGGCTAC
>JAODAC010074722.1:0-30362 GCA_027575185.1 Mimaenictus wilsoni | reverse complement strand
CGCCGAGAGACGGAAGTTCGACGCCGGAATCGATCGTTTGGCAAACGCTCGCTTGGCCTCTTCATATGTGAGAGAAATATTGAATGGGAAATCAACAAAATCGGAGCGAAATCCAGCGAATCGTTCTGCGCACACAACTAAAGCGCGAAAACGCTTTGTGATTGCCGATACAAATCCAGTGACACGAGAAAAAGCGGTGGTAAAGCCACACAAATCGCAATTGTGCGCCAAAAAAAGCGCTCAGAGCATCCGTTTCAATAACAATCACGATAAACGACAGCCGGCACGAAATTTGCCAAACTTTGAAGAAGGGCCGAGCAAGTGAATTATGAATGTGATGGGCCGACATGAATAATTAAGTATATTATTATCACTGCTCATAACGCGGCTCGCCCAGAGGTGACAAACGAGGTTCCCATGGGCAATGAGCGAACACCTCTACAGGAAAACACCGAGCTGGTAAATAATTCTTAATTCAATTACACGCCGCCATCGTCTAAGATTGAACCCCGACGAGCGCGACAGTTGAAAGTTGAAAGTTCCGGGATTGAAGTGTCTCGGAGTGGAGGCATTTTCCACGCGTCGACGAAATAAGACCCGTCGAATATTGTCGACGATGAGCGGCAGGAAAATGAAAACGAAACCAAATTGAAAGGGCGAATGAAAAACAGTCTCAATCCAACCAGTTCTACCGGTTCCAAGGCACGGACTGAAAAGATGGACGTTCGTCTTTCCTTCTTTCATTCTTTCCACAAATTGAAATAGAAGATATAAATGGGAAATGAGTTTTTAAAAACGTTGGTAATTGCGTTGAATACAGCGAATTTAATATCGTTTTAAGTTGCCCAGTGTTTTCCCAGTGTTTTCCAGCGTTTGCCTCGAGACTATCCCGTCTCAAGAGAGCTTAAACTCCCCCACAGACCTCACCGGCTCTCGACGTTACCAGACAGTTATCAGCAGGGGGAGACTTTCTAAATTATTTAAGACACCACTAAGCGGAATAAAAAGAAGTACTTACATCACAACTGGACTGGTTGATGTTGCTCAGGTTGAGTTTGAACACACGATCCCTGTAATCAAATAGAAGCAAATCAGTTAAAACCAGTTTAAACTCCACAATGCGAAAGACGAAAGACTGTTTGCAACATGTTGATTTAATTCCGCATGTCGACGTTTGTGCGCGACGAGTTTGCACAAGTGCATTCCAGTTGCAATTGGT
The DNA here is from genome assembly GCA_027575185.1 of Mimaenictus wilsoni. NCBI lineage: Eukaryota > Metazoa > Arthropoda > Insecta > Coleoptera > Staphylinidae > Mimaenictus > Mimaenictus wilsoni. Next base: position 29,143 of record JAODAC010074722.1, on the reverse strand, counting down.
AAGCAATTGACAAATTTGCGAAGCACAAAACTGGACAACTCGGACAGTCAATGGGGCAAATCCATTTAGCTGCATCAAGAGTCGCGTCTGCGTTTGATCGGCGTAAACAACGCCAAAAATCGAAGCGCAATTTCAATTCGACGAATTAAATTCAATTGCCCACCAACATATTGGTTTGTATTCAATTGAACCGCATATATTCACAGGCACACGTCTAAATTACATGTCGGTCGGCATATATACAATCAAAAACAAGTCATTGTTGCACAATCTTGTTGACTGACAGCCGTGGCAATAACACAAACATCTTGTCTTTGTTACATTTTTAAGTCGCAATTTTTGCGGCTGTCTGACGATTGTTACACGCCCGGAATTGCTGATTTCCGCTCCGCACAGTACGCTGTGTGCAAATGTCTACATGTCAGGCGGAAATCTTCGCGTACGCCGCGATCCCACAGGATGCGCGTCAATCCAGCTTAGGCCGAGTCATGCAAGAGAAGCGAGTTTCGGCGGGGCATAAACGTCGGAGAGAGGGTGGCCGGGCGTGTCTCGACTTGCTTTTGCATATAACCGAAACATTTCTTGCGAAATCATCCCTTCAGCATGCCCGCATCGCCGTCAGTGTGTTTACATGCATGTTACCGCGCGTATATTATATTTATAAATAATTCAGCTGCTGCGACGTGCGTCGTTACATCGGCGCTTGCAATGCCGGCGCTGGCAAACGGGGGAAATATGCAAATAATTGAATAAAAGAAACCACCCCCTTCAAGAGAGGCAGTACGATGCGCAAGGTGTGCGGTTGTAAAGTGGAATTTTCGGTTAAAGTCGGTCTGAATTTATACTTTCAGATGTGCATTCCTTATAGAGCTTCCAGAAAATAAGCAAATAACATCGTATCATTTCTTTCGAAATGTCTACAGTATATTCATAAGTTTTTTTTGTTAATTTTTAGTGCATATTTTGTCAGAAATGGCTATAGAAAGTGATGCAGAGTCGTGTAGGGTAGTGCACCGGTGCAGCGCAGTGCAGTGTGGAGTAGCGTAGAGCAGTGTAACGTGCAATAGTGGAGTGCAGCGGTATACAGTAATATTAATGATATTTAATCCCTCTATACTTAACGTTTTTAACTACTGCTAAACTATTAAATATAATAGTAAATTTAATATAACGATGAATGTTACATATTTGTTTGAATATTTCACAAGGAGTATCATTATTAAAATTAAAAGCTTTTATATGAACTCGTTGATCTCTAAACGTTGATGCCTTTCGCCTGGATGAAACTTTATAGTTTCCTATAGAAGATGTGATATAAGATGTTTTTACGACTTTGGCTAATCCACCATCATCGCAATCACGAGGTGGTTGCGATGGATAACCGCCAGGACTAGATTTTACGAGTGGTGAAGACAATGGCTTGACAACGCTCGTAAATATAATAAAGGCAGTCATCGTATTTAGTGTTTTCTATGCCAACATCTTCCCCTCTCATCAGAGACGATAAATATTAAGCGCACATGGAGCCTCCTGCTTGAAAGGTGGTGCTGCTGTAGATAGCAGCCCTTATACAATGCTCATTTTCTTAATCATGCCCATATCATTACGACGCAAACGGTTCGTGTCGATCGTTGCTTTCCCGGCCGCTGTCTCATTGTTGCGTAATTAAAAGTGACACCCTCTACACCACCCCCACCCAGAAAGAGAGACAGGGGAAGGGCCAACGATAACACGGGCGTTGTGTTGAAATGGCTTCGCGCTTAGTTGCATAATTGTCGACAAATCTGGCGATAATAGGTAGGGAACGAATTCCGTGCATATTAACAAATTCCGAATTTCCAGCACAAATGACTTGCAGGATGCTGTGGCGTATTTGCTGCAGCCGCCACTAGCAACGACAGCCTAGAGGAGAGAATGGGAGGGCAGAAAAAACTTAGCCCGACAGCAGCAGCGTAAATAATTACAACAACTTTTAATAGTTTTAACAGGCAGGTCTTGATACATTTGAACTGTTGTTAATTAGCGATGCATCAGCGCCAGACGCGCGGATAATTGCGCACGCCTTCGCGCAAAATTACAACGTCTTCAGCGGCAGTTGGTGGAGGTTTGTGGGAGATGGCGGCAGGGAGGCAAGGGGCGAAAGCCCAGTCCTTGGAGAATCTCTTCAGCAGCGCCGGGAGCGTGCGTTCGTGAGCACCGACGAGATTCTCGAGCTCCTTTCGATTGTCGCGCACAGGCATCGTGCCATTACATTAATGGAATAATCTTACCACCCAACACCTCCACCGCGCCCGCCTTCCCAGCCCACAACTCCGTCGACGTCCCGTCGTTTTAACCGTATACAGTCGAAACTAGATACAACGCCAAACATCCCCGAACGTCACCCAATAAAAATGCCACTCTTCATATAAATCACTGCATTATCCACGCCGAAAGCAAAACAGCGCCATCTATAAATAACTAGCTTGCAGTACGCATATTGACAGTCGTACAACTAAATTTCGTCGAGCTTTTAGTGGGCCAGTATACGTCAAACGTGCTGCTGTGGTTTTGGCACCCTCTCGTGGGAGGTTTCCTAAAGGAGTGCACTGCAGTGCTTTCGTGCAGGGCTGATGGGGAGGGGCGGTTGACACATACATGTGCGAGTGCTACAAAGGAGATGCTAATCTGGTTATATGTTCAACTCGTGACGCGCATGCTAATGGTGTCCCGCACTCCCATACCGTTCCAACTACGCCACCTTCGACATTCTAGGACCTCCACTTGCAGAGATGCCCTGGGCACCCTGGGTTCGGGGGTCCCCGGGTTCAGACTCGTGCGTATGGATGGCAGACGCCAACAGACGCATATTGGAAACCGCGAATTATATTAACACGCCAAGTGCCATATCATTAAGCCCACGGTCGCTTTCAAGAGGTTGTCTCTTTTAATGAATGCTGCCAGCGACATATTCCTCAGCACTTTGCCACTTCGGAAACTTCACCACGTCCTCGTCTTGCTTTTACTGGGATGAGGGAGAGTAGTAAACACAAGCAAGAGAAACCGAAGAGGCGCTAATTTTATTTGTGAAAGCTTTTGATCGTCACTGCGTTGGAGGCGAGGTCGTTGGTGGTGTGAAAGCTTTTAACTGAAATCACGACCTCATCGATCAGCATCCCTGGACTTTTTGGTACGGGGCGGGGTAAATGTAGCGTGAAAGTCTGGACCTTTCATAAGAAATTTATTCTTGTCCATCTACACCGGGCGCAGTGGAAATTGGGTTAAAACCATTCAAGAGACTTCGAAAGATTTCGATTCCGTTTGTTTCAGCTGCACCCGAAGCTCGGGCGCGATTAAACGCTTTCGTATGCCCTAAAAAACGCTGATTTTGAGGTTAGATCAAGCGAAAAGTTTACACTAACCCGCCGAAATCGCTTTCGGAACGCTTTTGGCTACTGTCCAAAGAACATTTAATTCAGTCTATTATACTACTTTTTTCGGATAATCAAAATCAAAGTGAAAAAATAACTTAATTTTAGCACCTTCAGGAAAGGTAAGGGATTTGCTTGAAATTGCAGTTGTACTTGAAATTGTGATTTTAGTACGACTAAGTTTTGGTAAAAGGTAAATTTACTAGATTTAGAAAAGGGGTATAATCGCGCTATTTGGAAAACATTACTTCCGCTCGAGCGTGTCCTTTCAGAACTAAACGCCTTGCTTATCGAACGCTGTGTGCAAACCGGCTCCCGTGTGCAAAACCGCCACCGCCATCGCCACCGCAGCGCAAATGGCGAAATTTATAGGAATATTCGATGACATTTCGTTTTATTCCTCTTTCTCTGCTCTGCGCGCACCGAGCGCAGAACAGCCAGCGAGGCGCTGAACGCCTTGCTGTTCCGCGCTCAGTACGTGCACAAAAACCGCACAAAAATGTCGAAAATTCGCTCGGAATTTCAATTTCAATGCCGCTGCAGCCATCGCAGCCTCGGCCTTAGCCGCAACCACCTCCCACGGAGTATTCCTCGCGGCGATATCTCAATGTGTATCACTTTTAAATACACATTATAGCCGGCGAATCGCAAAAGACATAAATCATAAAATTTCCCACCGAAAACCACCCTCGAAAAAAATCGCTATACAATTCCGAAATTGAAGAAAAGCTTCGCTTAATGCGTTTATGATTATTTATGTGATCCACACTCACATCCGTGATATACAGGAAGCGATGGAATTCCAATGAAATGGCTGTTTATTTTCACAGATCAAATTTACCAAATAAATCGTCGAATTTGAATCAATAGTCGTTGAAATTACCACCGCTCAGCGAGCCCGGATATTTCAAACATTTCGACTATTGTCTCGCGATGATTGTGTTTGTTTTAGATTTGATCTGCTTTGCTTTGCCCACTCCCTGGGTCCTATACTAATAACGCGATACTGAAACCCGATTCCGGACGCCATCATCATCACCACCCCCACCGTCGGCATCGGGCGTTGCACAGCATAGCCTGAAACTTGGCGGAATGTTTGTGTTTGTTTGCCATCGACTGATTGTTGTTATTGTAAATGTTTAGGCGGGTGGAATTCGGACAGAGTTTGACGATAGACAAGCGGCAATTGACTGAATGCGATGAGCGTGTACACGCCCACGCACGCTGCAGGCAGAGACCGCCACCATCCAAGGAGGACAATGCGTTATTTGTGCGATTAGCGGATTGCCTCGGACGCCAAACGGCGCATGAAAGGACCTAATGTACCAGAACTGGATTAATGCCACCGCTGGGATTTAAATTTCGTCCTTTGTGGTCCACACTCGACGGCTTTAAATTTTACGCGCCTGATAAAAAAACTCAAGCCGATTTTTAACCCTTTTCGCCAACCGGGAGAGGATTTATCCTGTATTCATTTACAAGGATTAGTCTTCAATAACACGCGCCTGCCTTCAATTTACACTCAACAAAAATCCGTTTTATTGGGGTTTACTCATGCACACAGGGCAAAAACGCGTTTAATTAAATTGATTGTATCATACTTGGATTTACCCTCTTCTTCCCCTCCTTCGTCAGGCATGTTGAGCTGGTAAAACGGAAAACATAAATGAATCAACAAAAAATGGGATTTTTATTCTAAACAAGCTCGTTTCGAGCAGTTTGCAGACGCTGTTGGTCGTTTTCACATCGAAAATGTGCATGCTCCGACGACGGGTTTGGCTAACAGGACACTTGTAAACATTGATAGAGAAGGATGTTGCAGGAAGGGTGGCGAAACTAGACAAAACTGCCAAGTACAATGGGCGACACTAAGGCAGATGACATTGTCCATAAAAATCTAATCCTATTAACTGCACGACGTATAAGCTGTGTATGTCTGCGTTTTCCACGAAAATTGCGTGGAAAACGAAGGGAAGCGCCACACTGACGCCCAATTTTCCATCCCCTGCTTGCCAACATCGAAAATTACATCGCCCACATCAAGATCTCTCGCGGGGCAGCGCGCTGAAGATTGAAACCATACGAGGGACAAGACGAAACTTTCTATATCTTAATTGCGCTTTTCATATTTTGTTTTTCTTGTGATCAGGCGTAGAGATCAGGAGAAAAACACAAACGCAGGATGTGCTGCAAGATGAAAACAAACAGATTTGCGTCGACAAACTTCGGCGACACAAACATGTCGACGTATTTATTACGCTTTATCACGGCTGATATGATGGAATGTGATTTGGCATTTTCCATACGCCGAGGAGAGATAAGAACATTTCCTTTATGGTGTTATTTCTTCGCAAGTCGCCTCGCAGGACAATAAACTAACATATGGATGGTATGTCCAACGCCGGAACGAACGTCGACGGTGAAAAATTGCGCGGTTTGGGAAAGCGGCGAGAGGAAAACTTCGCTTACATCACCGGAAGCCTGTGCGGACAGAAAGATAAATACGCATTCTAAAAATCGTTACATGTATATTCAACCAAAATCCACATCCTACTGAAAAAGACTGAAAGAAGAACAAATGAAAAGTGTGGAGGTGCTGGACGGTGGACAGTTGCTTTTAATATAAGGATAAAAGCACGTTTATATCACTTCCTAGTAAGTAGACGTGGGAGTAGTGGCCTGAGAAGTAGGAGTCGAAGAAATAAGAGGCAAAGGAATATCAGACGAAGGAGTAAGAGACAGGAGATCCCAAGGCAAGGAAAAGGACAGGAGCAAAAAATACCACTTCCTGTAAAGTGACTCTGCCTTCGCTTTGCCAGTTCTGACTTCTCCACCGTGATGGACTGTTTAAGACTTTTGTGAAGCTTGTATCGCACCCCATCATCAATCATTCCTTATCGGCTGGTATTCTGGTCGAAGGAGAAGGGTAAGTCCATCATTAGTTTCCTATCAGTGGACGGACGACGGCTGCATCTTTTCATCACTTCATCAAGTAGAGATCCTAGGTCTGCACGCTCCATGAGCTAGTACCCAGGGAGTGTACATCTAGAAGTATTGTGCACGAGCCACGCTGCCCCCAATACATGCAGGAAATTCGTGGGCGCAGAGGGATTATACACTGTTAATATGTTAATATCCTTAATCCGAATTGTTAACAATCACTTGAGCGTGTTTATTGCGCGCGGTGGAGATAAACGTGAACGGCGAGCACGTGGACCGACACCACTGTACGAGTATGAGTATATAGGGTCCGGGCACTAGCATTGGGATCAGTTTTTGGAAGAGGATCAAAACGAGGATAACGAAGGGTTGGGCCACGCGTCAGGTCGACAACAGGGGAAACCCTCCGCCGAAAGCGTATTATAAGCAGGCGACGCTTGGATTTAAATCTTTTTCGATGGCTTGATTCAATTCCCAGCGTCCAGGTTGAAAATCTGGATAACACGATAAACAAGGGTTTACTGGACCTCCCGCATCTACCTCTATATCTAGTCATCTACCTAGGTCTTGCTTGGAGTGGCCGTACCTACTGTCTAATTTAGTGCTTAACACCTGCTCCAGATTTTCGCAATTTCAGTTCATGAAATTTGATGTAAGATACACGCCTGTAATCCTGTCCGCGTGTAATCGAATGATTTCCGGACCACGTGATTTCAGTTAGAGATGTGCAGATAATGCGATCACGGCAGGGCTGAGCATGTAGTTGAGGAATTGGGTTTGGATTTAGGTCTTGCTTTAATAGCGGACAAGATTGCTATTTGGAGTGCATCATGTAAAGGTTGTGCCTAATTTCTGCACCTATAGCGTTCAATTTGGCGCAATAACCCGTCGCTGGGCAGCGAACCGCGCGACTTATCTGCCCATCAAGTTGATAACTCGGTATTAATTACCACGGCTGCATCGGATAAACTTGGCGAACTTGCAAACCAACTACTAAATCTCCTGGATCTTCTAGATCCGAGGATGTGCCAAAAAGAAAACTGGAAAGTTTCTTGCAATCTTGAAGGATGAGCAAAACATAACAAATTGCTTGTTTCCTACTGTACTATGATGAATAATTGCAATTGCAAAAAAAGCTACAGCCGGGGACTACAATAAATATCCACAATGTACATCTACAAGCGCATCTATGAGGCAAAAACGCATTCTTCGAAAAGGGCAATATTTATTCGCGTTAATCGAGCGTTGCGACATATTTTAATGCGTCGTCTGCTCGCATCCGGGCGATGGGTGGAGAACCCTGAGCTCCACGAGGAGGAGAAAGAAGAAAGGATAACTAATGGTCCCACTTCCCATGACTTCTTCGCCGAGAACGATCCATCGAGCGTGACGCAATTTTTGTTTTCTGCGGGCAGCCAAAACGAGCCCTTCAGCCTCCCTTCCTACCATCGACGACGACCTCCATCAAGGTTAGTGGCAAGCTAAAGATATTACGCCACATTCGCCTGTGAATAACCGGGGAATCACAGCGAGTAAACTGCGACTAACTCGAGTTTATGGCGCGACCCATCGAATCGCAACATTTTGGGGAAAACTTGCCTACTATTTTAGCTGGGTGGGGGCTCGGGGCACAATTAAAACGTTCCGGTTCGTTTCATTCAGGCGCATCATCACTTACCAGACGAGCGAAATGGAAAGTCTGGCAAACTTCTGGGGGCAAAACCAGATTGCCGTTTGTTATGAAAAGCAAAATCAGACACTCTGCTTTGTGTAAACGCTGTAGTCTTTCAGTCTTTCCGTAATGTTTCGATTGTTCTTGATTTCTGTTTGCACGACGATGACGTGCCCCACCGGCGGGCAATCAGCGGAACAGGGGGTAAATGAACAGCGCGCCACTAGCGTCAACAAATTTAATGAAATACGCATTCCAGACACGAACAACCGACATTAATAAAAGCGCAAAGTGAGTGGTTCTTTCGTAGAGGGTGCAACTGCACGTATCCGGCTCCGGGCCCGTCCATACAGACTACGCCGTTCCACATAGTTCACATAGTCTCCACACAGTCCACACTCTGACACAAACTTCACTATTGAATCTGGATAAGCATCAAACCGTCAAAACATAGTTGAAAAAACAACGAAATTATCCCCTTCCAAGGAAATGCCATCAATTATACTTAGCCCAAAGATTAGGGTTAGAAAAGACGTTATAATGTTATAATTTGAATGGCTTAATTAAAATCTGATCCTTGGATCCGTCTGAGGAGCAAATGGGGGAAGGAAAGCCGAAGAATAAGTTAATATTTCCATCGGATTACTATTAGTAAAGGTTGTGAGGCTACCAAGAAGCAAAGGAGGCAAGTTTATAGATATGTGTGCACCCCGAACGCCTGGGAAACGGTCTCGAGAATGGGGTCGCCACGTGGTCGTAAGCAAGATAGATAGAAGTTTCACCCTATCGTTCCAATCGTCGATTCAAGCAGCGCCACCACCCAGCCACCACCTCTACAGGCTGTCCGACGAAAACCATCACCCCCTGAACGCGCCGTGTTAATCCGCAAACATCTCGTCAAAGCTACGAGCGCTAGGGGTAGTACGTAGTTAGTTTGGAAATGGCTGGAAACCCCATGCGCGCCAGCGTTTAATAAGATTATATTATCGACACGCTGAAATGCGGCCGAATAAAGGCGCTGATTTTCTGCAGTGTCACAGCGAAACATTACGCATTGTAAACGCAGCCATATTCTAATTCCTCAGTGGTTGGTTGCATTCAGTAATGTTGATGATGCACCGCATGCATGCGTATAGCGTCGATAGAAAGGGTTTTAATGAATGGTGACGGGCGGCACATTATCTGCAAAATTTTATTCAACATGTGCACGAAGAGCAATCTGCACCCGAAGTGAATTATCCCCCGATTGCCATCCTGTCGCTTGCTTCTTTCTGCAATGCATCACAGAATCACGCCGAAATTGAATGTCATTAGATTAATTCGCGGGTGGCGAACAAGCACGACCTAGATTTCCTACAACTATGATTGCGACTACCCCTTTAGACATGTCCTCTCGAGACTTTATTTTCTGTAATCTAATTATTCCACCCGACAAGCAGCGGACTATGTGGTCCAGCTATGTGGACTAGTTTCGAGGACCCCCGGTGCATAAACTACTGTCCTCAATCATCTTGCAAACTCCCTGGGATGCTTTAATGAAATTAATTAATAATTTTACTCAACTGCGTTGTTATTAATGTAATCATTTAATTCGCTTGTTGTACACTGGTGGAAGAGCACAATGTAATCCTGTCCAGTGGTGTGGTATTCCCTGTTGGTGGAGGTGGGTAGGGTAGACACGTGTGGGAAGATGAGTACGAGTAAAAATGTCGGTTTCAAGTTGGAGTTTGGCAATGTCCCGGCTGTGGTGCTCACCTGGGAGATGCTAGGGGAAAACATGGAAACTAGTCCTGCGAAACCTCTCTAGTTAACCGGGGATAAGGTTGTTACTGCCCTTATTGTCTAACCCCAGCGCGTATCCATCAATTAAGTGGAACGAACGATGGCAACACGTACCTGGTTGGAAGGAACGTGTATCTTTACATTCTTATCCTCAAAGGATGGAAAAAGGGTTACCGGAGACATCCGGAAACTGCAACTATTAGCAAATTGAATATATTTTTGTCTATAACCTTTATAAATTGAAATATTAGCTGTTTATTCCAAACTACGTGTCACCTAGCACCATCTATCCAGTAGAATCAAATCTACGTGGATAGGGTGGGGGAACTAGATTGTAAATTTTTAGAATATAATTTCAACTCAGCTTAACAGCTGATAAGGTTATTACTACCCTTATTATCCTTATTACTACGCGCTGGGATTAGACCAGCGCGTATCCATCAATTAAATAGAACAGATGATGGCAACACGTTTCTTCTGGAAAGGAACGAGTACCTTTAGTCAGCCTCAAAGGACAACGGAACTAGGTTTCCGGCTACAACTAAACAAATGGAATATAATTTTTTGTCCCTCATTACGATGCTGAACAACCGCCAAGAGAATGTTGAAACATTCAAGGCGTTATGTTTCTATTCCTCGCAACCATGTTTCCATTTCGTGCGGTTTCGCTTGCATCGGTTTTTTGCTCACGTCTGTGCTGGGTGAATATGTTGGACCAAACATTCGGGCAGACTGTCTACCCATCCTCTCTCTCCTCGCCCATTCCCGGCACTCCCGTAGGCAGCGTACGTGAGGGGTATAGGGTTACCAATTACAAGTCTCCGCGGCTAATATAATTAACGTCATTACTCCCGTCCTGCACTACCGACGGTGGGCCAACGCGGCCATGACTACCAGTAATGATGCTCGGATACAGCGAAGGATATATCTACACCCACCCCTTCCACATACACACACACACACATGATTATATACATATAGGCATACTGGGAGAAACTTCGTCTGATCTTCTGCTGATGTCGATGCTGATGCAGTGCAACAACATAAGTTTCTCCAAGTGCATTACTCTGCCACCCCACGGAAGCCTTCACACCGATCCGACCCTTACCAGCGTCATCTGACAATTACCTCCAAAAGTACCTACATCCTATTAAAGCTTGCAATAAAAATGCATCAAAACAAAATAGTATACTATCCTTATTCGTTCTTCCGGTTTCGCTAAACCTCAATTTCCCGAGTATCAAGCATGACAGTCACGCGAACGTCCCGTAAGCAAGCGTCCTGCGAGGACTCTCGAGACAACATTGCTAATTGCATTGGTTTGCGTTGCCTGCGAGCTTTACAGGCGTGCGCTGAGAAAGAGTCGGGGACACGTGGGGAATTCCAAAACAGGCGCAAAACAAGAGCGGAGGCGAGCGAAAAAAAACGCAAGAAAAACAAGCACGTTCAGCGTGCAAATACGAGAAACACGACCGAAAAAGTGCTGAAAAACACTTTAAAAACTACGTAGCTGAATAAATATTTCATAGAATTTATCCTCGAGGGGTGTTCAGACACGGAACACAGCCCTAAAAGCACCATTTATGTTAGTTTATATTGTTTGGCTGTCTTTCTGTCGATGCATTTCGCGGCACCACCGTTATGGGATGCGGAGGGGTGGAAAACTTAAAAATGCAAACGGTAGTGGAGATTTTACGATTATGTGTCAATAATCTACACTCTTGCGCCTGAGTTTACCCAGTCCAAACGTAGAAACATAAAAATTAAGCCCAGCCGTTTGTTAGCCAGCCAGCGTAGAGCAGAGGCATTTAAAATTTCAATATAGACGCCTTCATGACCCGCGCCTCCGTCATTACACCCAAATGTATACGCTCCGCACGTATACGTCGTGCGGAATGCTAATTAGCGCAATTTTAAGGTCGGTTTAACGTGATTTTATCAAGCCGAACTATAATTAACTTTTTTTTATTAACAATTTCCTAGCGATACAATTTTATTCTCTATTTTTATACCACTAGCGACAACTTGTGCGAATTTGAGGAATCAATAGCCTACCTGTAGTGCGATGAGTGGATTTAGGAGTCACATAATGACCTCTATTAACACTGAAGGTAATCAACGTTAAGAGTATGGAGTGGGGGAAGTTTCAAAAACACCATGTTATATCTATTTGCATAAGAATGTGATTTTGGGCGTATTTTATGGATTCTCAGTACGCTGAGAGTGAATAAATAGCTCGTTTCGTGCCTATTCCACGCGATTTGTTTGCATATCGCTGTACACACAACAAACAAGATTAAATATTAATTCGGCGTTAAATTCGTAAGACGTGTGCGGTCGGGCGATTCCTTGAAAGTGGGCCCACATCGCTTCGTCGGTGGCGTCGTGTGCCGCCATAGGAAAACTTGCCCGTTTCTTTTTTCGTGCGCATAAACTTAAGCGAACGTGTTCGTTCACTCGGCGCGCCGATCCCGTTTTTGTTTGCGCGCACGCCAGCCGCGAAAGGTAATCTTTGTCGGAATCATATCAGGCATGAAGCATGAACGACATATTGACATACCACCGCAGTAAAAACGCCTGGGTGCTTATATTCCAGCTGAATCTACACAATTTTTGTAGAAGAAAAAAAAACGATCAACCTATTTTATAACCACATCTATTTAATCTTTCTAAACTTTGATTTTTTCGTTGGGTTCTCATTCGTTGTTTTTATCTTCTCCTATTTTTCATAACATGATTATAAAGGTACTATTATAATCAATTCAATAGTTATTTGAAAATATGACATTAAAGGGTACTTTGATTGGAGCTTGGCGCGTCGAACAAGGCTCGCCTTTTGTCTCGTTATTATTATTCCCAATTATATTTTAATTAAGGTTCGATTACTGTGAAATTGCAAAATACGCGTCGAGTGCGCGAGTACGTGGTTGGCGGGCCTGGGGAGTGTATTTCGCTATGGCGTGTGCGTGTGCCGGAACGCCATGCAATGGCTCTTTGTTTTGATTAGGTCGCTATGGAAACGGCCGATTTTAATAGCCGTTAATTTACTTTTATAATCGCCCGCAAAACTGGGAAGTGGATTGGAAACTCTTCGGCCGTAGCTCCCGCTGCCGCCCTCTGAACGTCCCAAACAACTACTCCTTTCTGCCCGTGCACACTCCCAAACCATACCGGCAACATCAGAGTTTACTAGCTTCGGAAGTCGTTCGTAATAAATGCAGCAATTTTCACGTTTAACTACGTCGCCGTCGTTGGGTTCGGAGGCCACTGGAATAAATCATAGCTGGACGACCTGCAGTAAACGTAAAAATCACCACGTGCCATTAAAAAGTCCCAACTACATTGAAAAACCAGCATCTAACAAAGAGTCCCACTTTCAACCGATATGATTAAAGTACAAAACATTGAAATAAATATGCTTTGCTACACTGCACGATTAGATAATCCTGGAAACAATTTGAGAACAAACCCTGGAACAATTACGGTTTTATATTTAACTATCTAAATTTGTTATCATTATTATGTACAACTCACGACATCGTGCGAGAATCAAGTGAAGCAACTTATAAGTGGTCTACGTGTGCTATGACGCGTGGTCGTAGGAGTGGGGGAGTGTTCATAACCCTCGTTTTATATCTATTATCTGATTTTTGATCAATTTTAAAGCTCTTGGTAGCCAGAAAATGAATAATTAAGAACTCTATAAGTTAATTTTATCAAGCCAATACATATTTGATAAAAAAAATATTCAGAAATACATCTATCAACAATGAAGTGAACTAATTCGCAATAATTAAAACACTAAACATGGAAATGTGCTAATTGGCTAAACTACACGACTAAATAATCCGTGAACAAATCCTGAAACAGGCTTCGAGGACGTGTGGAAGGTCCGGGTTACAAGCTGGGATCAGCCTAGATGTGTCCCCAAGTTGGTGTTGATTGGATCAGGCCATGGGGCACTTCGATAGCAACGCGATTAAAATTAAAGCGCGAGGGCGCAAAACATTGACAGATGTTAGTAACACCGCGAGGCGTTTCGCGTTATCCAACGCAACGGGCTACCACGCTGAAATGCTGAAATATTAACAATATTGATCCGCAAGTCAACACAACGCAAGCGTGTAATTAACGCCCGACCCAACACACGCTCGGCAGGCCAGAGCGAGCACATCGAGTCCCTCGTACCACAGTTTTAAACGTTGGGGGCAATAAATAATGGAAAGGTACGTGGGTGGCGGATTTGCCAACTCCCTCCCTCACAAAACTGTACCTTGACGTGGTTGTTCAGGAACGGTTCGGAGGAAAAGTGTCGAAAATAACACCACTGACCAACCGGAGTTTGGGGAATAGTTGAACTGAGGGAACAGTTGAATCCCGATCCGGGAGATATCCGGAGGTCTAAAGTTTGTTTATTGTACCAGGAAATCGAGAAGGTAACGAAGGAAACGCTATACGAGCATTGCGCGAGCGTAAACTTCGATTTCGAGATAACCACGGTTGGAAATCGTTCGAAGGTGGTAGCGGAATGCCAAGGTGATAGGCGATACCCAGATACCCTCAGCCGAAAAACACCTAACCCACTAAATCTGCCACCACCCCACACCTTGGACCTTCCCTTCAAATTTCCGGCCGAGATGTTAATGGTCAATAATACCAGCGATAATGTGCTAATGCATATCCTAACAGCTCGAGATTTAAGTGTTTCTTAAAAGCAGCCGTTTTTCGATCGAATGGTATTATGACCAGGGAGGAACAAGGGAAAATAAGTGGATTATCACGAAAATTACAAAATTCCGCCAATTCGAGTATAGTATATCCAATTATCATAACATAAAACACATAGTTTAGGTAGTTATGCAGGCACGCGAACAAAATAGGCCGAAATGCGAGGGTGGAAATTTGCGTGTGCGGGTCGTAATTCAAGTCTGGACTTTTAGAGAGAACTAATGGCCATTTGAGCCGGCCAAATACCGACGACCAAGGGCAAAAAAAAACGCAAAGCAGCAAAATCAGGAAATTAAAAAACGAATTTTTGAATTCACACTCTCGGGGAGAGTCTATGGCTTTAACCCTGATGAGAAATGCCTTGCACGTGATGACAGGAACGTAGTGGCCGTCCTAGGAGTGTCCTCCCCTTTTGCAGCCCTGTGCAAGAGGTTTATGCGTGCGTTTATGCACGTTCATAATTCATTTAAAATTGCCTTCTCGCTTGCCTCGCGTGTGCCGCGAACGTAATTTCGTCTAATTGAGAAAACAATGTTCGTATCAAAACATTCCAGTTGAAGTCATTCCAAGCATACGCAAGCACACCAACAAAAAAAAAAGGAAAAAAGTCCTAAAGAGTCCTTTAAACAAGGAATAAAGAAACGCAAACATCGAGGGTAAAAATGAGAAGAAATAATATTTGTTTTGCTTCAAAATATCAAATTTGTTGGACTATACCAAACGACATATTTTACCGTCCCCCAAAGAGAAGGATGGAACGGAACATAGGTCTTGGGGTCGGACCAAATTTGGTACTTCCATTCCATTTTTACAGGTTTAATTAATATAAAAGTTCAACAGCTTGAAAAAACAGTAGTTTAGACTTTATTAGTATACGAAAAGCAGGAGCTGGTTAGTTATTTAAGACATGAAACAACCCTCCCGGATTTAGAGCCGAGCGTTTTGGGAATGGCGGCATGTTTTGACAATGCGTCACATGTAGCCAACCAAGCCTAGGCAGAAGTCCTTTCGACGTAGGCAATCACGAACTTTATTTTTTATATTACGATTATTACTCCACGCAGCCAGTGTACGAAAAAAGCGGGAACCCCTAGAGGAAGGAGTACAGAAAGGGGGCCACCCTAATACCAGAAATTGCACGGAGCACGCGACCCTTCGGGGCATATGTTTTCGACATGGCACATGGACGTATCCTACCCAACTATTTATTTGCTCATGCTCGAAGCTTAATTAAAATTAACATCTAGATATCCTACAGGCATCAATAGATAGATATTGTCATCAAAGGACACAATAGTTGATTGACACAAAAACATCGATCAAGATAAGAGTATCATTTCGTATTTGATTGGGGACTATTTATGTAGTCCTACGATTAGTTTTTAGGGATAGTATTTACAGAGAAATTCTTTCCAAAGTTTGTTAGTTTGCATTCGGGATCTCTGATTAAAACGATTGGAAGAGAAAAGTTGAAAGCCTGAAGGGACCATGTTTAGACCTTCAGATGTGGACTGAAGTGTAATTGTCTTAACGAGGAACTTTGAGGGAGCTCAGGGGAGTTTGAGCTAGTTCAGTTTCAAAGATAAATGGATAACTTATGGAAATCTAATTGAATATTTTGGTGCTAGAGGTTTTTACCAGTAATCCGCTGGTATTCATAATCGTTTCCTGGGAACTTCTAACGGTTAGAATCTAGTCTTGCGAGAGATCCGATGGCTTTTAAGAAGCTTGCTCCAGTCTAGTCTAGTTCCAGAGACGACCTTTGTTATCCTTTGGCTCAAGATCTCTAGATAGAAGCTATTTTGGACCTGCCAAATTAGAAGGAGGCTATAAATACAGAAGATAGTGTTCCAGATTTTAATTTAATAATGTCCAACCTGAAATCATTGATAAAACACCCTGAAACTACCCAAATAAGAAAGTATTATACATCTCTACAAGAAATAGAGATAGTAATATCAGATCTGAAGTATGTTGTGATTGGAGACTATTTGTACAGTCATACTGTTAGTCTTTAGATTCTTTACAGAGATCTGTGATCTCTGAAGGCTTTCCGTAGGTATTACGCAACTATTTTCCCAAGTTTGAATTCAATATTTGTGATGCTGTCAATGTAGGTGTAAATGTCGGTTTTTGAGTCGAGTGGATGAAGGCAAGCAGCAAAAAAACGGTTTGAAGAGACGTGACGAGAGGTGTGAAATGCGTGGTTCCTTTCATCAGGCTGGAAGGTGTGAAAATCGTCGACGACAACCGACACTCGGCTTTGTTTCCCTCTCCCGCACCGCCTCAAACGCTATCAAAAGCAAGCTAGGCATACATACCCAGCACATACCCGAACCCGGGGACCACCACTCCAGGCACGGTTGTGACGCGTGGTCGTTCACGACATGAATGAGCGAACGCGTTTATTGTGAATATTCCCCGGTCGTACGCGCGCGCGACATCACCCCTTTTTATTTGCACATCGAATGGAAGTGTTTCCGCCACAACAACAGAGCAAAAAAAAGCAGAACCAGGACCCGAAACCAGCAAGCCCACAAACCTTCAACAATCAGGGCTTGAATCATTAAACTCTCAAATTGAACATTTTTTGAAGACAAAATTAAAGCTTCATTTTGTCTTCAAAAAAAGTATTTTTTATTCCAGAGCTTTTGCTCCAGAGTTGTGTTACACAGTCACGGAGTATAAAGAAACAGATTTTGATGACACCTTGTACCGGAAAATATTTATATCTTAAGAAGAGCGTGTAATAATAGAAGAGGCCCCCCTCGATCCTCGAACGGAGGTTTGCAGGACGATTAATCATCAGGCGTTGGTGGTATGGCTGAGAAGGCGTTTTGCGCGATCATCGCCTCGTCATTAATAACGACAACATCATCAAAGTGATTACAAAGCGAGCGAACGCGTTAATTTTTTCGTGCGGGCACAACACCCAGGGTGGATGAAGAGTGTGAAGGAAACAAGCTCTTTTTGTGCATTTTGTTATCAATTTTCCACTCCACAGGCCTCGGGGGGCCTCCCCACAAACACCATGAATCTGTGCCACCCTCCCCCGGAGGTTCGGCTTCCTCTGTTCGAGTATATGTTGTCTTTTTTTCGGGTGTAATAGACAAAAATTGTACTTACATTGCACCGACGTACAACGAATCCCTCTTGACGTCCAAGTGGAAGGTCCGGTAGTACAGCATGCCGCAGGCAAACTCCCTGACATGATCTGTAATCAAAAAAATGGCGTGTGTTGAGTGAACGGGCATTATAATAAAATTCTCGGGCGTGCACACTCCCGATATAAATTACACATGTTCCCTGTGCGTATTTGTGTCTGGACACACGCGTTTGGCGCTGGTTTTAATAACGGGGCGCTCGCAGGGTGATTAAACGCACTAAAAGTGCGCGAATAAAATGAAAAAGACATAAATATCAATGCGTGTGACCAGTGTGTGGACCACAGAATGCAATATCCTGTGCGTGTGGCGGGCGGGTGAGTGTGGTGGTCGACCGAAAAACTGTGGGATGGGAGGAGAGGAAACCAACACCCCAAATCTATCAGTAGTCCCCTAAAAGGAAAAACAGGCACAATGACAATGGTAGCAGAGTGATTATTTGGAGATTAAAGTTGAGGTCTCTATATAATCGTGCGAAACCTCAGTGGGTACCCGAGACCTCTGATAAAAACGTTACGAAGCGAAATTTTGAAAAAAAAGAAGTCCTTTAATTTCCATGAAGCAGTTTAGTCCAAGGGCTCGGGTACTATTTGGTCTCAACTGCACATTTTTTATGGTGAACTTTGTTATAAATTTGAATACCTGTTCTCTCCGAAAGAGGATATTTTTTATGAAATTTCGATTCTTAATTAATTTTGTCAGAGGTCTCAGGTTCGAGGAAAATGAAAAAAGAAAAAAATGAAAATCCATTCAAAGATTAATCTATATATATTTCCGTTCTGCCTAAGGAAATTTTTGGTATATTTGACAGTGGTCTCAGGTTCAAACATAGATAACAGAAGTTACTAAACAAACGTAAGAAAAATAATTACACTAAATATGAGAGGAAAAAAGGCGGAGAACTATACTAAATGATGCGCCATGAAACAAAACATTAACCTCTGAACATTTATATCATAGAAAAAGACACTATCAACTCAAGACGATAAGATGACGTGGTTTAATTGCTCGTTAATTATTTTATTATCCCTCAGATCACACGTACATGTGGCTGTTTTACACGAATTTAATCACTCGCCAAACTATTCATACGACGAATGAATAATTTCGAAAACTTAGAACTAGTTTCGGCTCACCAGCAATTACCCGGAAAATTTCCTTGGGAAATTCCGAATTGATTGAAATTACTACCACGGAGAGAGAAAATCGTTTTTGGTTTTGATGTGGGTAATTGAGAATTAGTGGAGAATTGGAATTAGTTCTCCTCTTTTTTATTTTTTCGGTGTCTGCGAGAGGGTCGCGTGCCATACAATTTTCGCTCCCACGCGTTTTCCCTCGAACCGAAAAACGCTACCACGGTTTTCCCAGTCGTGCGGGTGTCTCTCTGTCTCCCTGTGAGAAGTGAGCCGGGAGTCGGAAGTGGAAGCAAGGTGGTATGTGTGTCAGCTTGATGGACGTCTGGCCGGTTCGAAGCGACGGGCTTGAAATAAACGCCGGCCGAAGTTAAAGCTTATAAGCGGGGCGCAACCGCTTCATCGTCGAGACAATTTTTCGACGGTAATTACCTGCTATTACCTTCGAGAATAAAATACCTGGAAAAATATCCCGTGAGCGGGCATCGGGGCCGAGCCGAGCGTGAAACGCGGGGAAGTCAGCGAGAAGAAACGCTCTCTCGTGCGTCGCGTCGCGCTCGCGCGCAAAAGGAAATGAAAAATAAATTGGCGAATTAATGCTGGACTTGGCGAGTCTATTCTCCTCGCTACCTTCCTTTTGTGCTACTATCAAAATGGGAGTCTTGAGCTTTCAGCTATAAAAAAAAAACTAATGTATATTTTCTCAAGTCTTATCAAGGTGTCTTCTTTGGAATTATAGGATTTTTTTCAGAAGTTTGGCTTCCAATTATTATTCTCAGAGGTCTCCGGGAGTAAGTAAAACACAAAATGATATATTTCATTCTGTAAATAGTAATTTTTTGATTTTGCACTGTTCTGAAGGGATAGTCTGTATTAAGTATTAACAGTGGTCCCAGTTTTTAAAGTCTCGCAGCATGAGCTTTTATCTATAAAAACTGATGTAGATATTCTAAGGTCTTATCAAGGTGACTTCTTTGGAATTGTTCAGCGCTGTGATGTGCCGACTTCTGGTCGCCATCAATATTTGAATTTGGCGCCCTGCGCGCCAAGATAACGAGCCGGGTGGCAACTGCGCAACGCTACTGAGCGTCCCTTTTTTGGCCTTGAGCGCGCACCACTTAGCTCTCGGTTCGACCTTGTTCTTTTTCGACCGTGGCGCAAATAGGTGGGTTGTAAGTTTTGTAAGTGTGTTCAATAAATATTTGTTAAATTTACCATCTTGTCATTGTGAGCCTGTCGGAGGATCAATGCACCCCGGCTACTAATTTAGAACTCGTGGCTGGAAGCGCGAGTGCATATAGAAATCATCGTAAAAGACGCAAAACGCGCGAACAAGAATTATAGGACTTTTTTCAGAAATTTGAAACTAAATTTTTAAAAAAGTCAACATCTTTAGCAGCGGAATGAAGTAAAAAGATTTAAAAGAAATTTAATAGATTCTGGGTAACTTGTCAATGCTCTCTGGTTTTAACTTAGCTTAACTAATCCAATTTATGACAAATTGTAGATTCAAATGTCAAACAAAATATATTTAAAATTGAACCTACAGATCCCTTCCGAATGATACTAAAATAATTAACGATAAATTAAAACGCGTCGTCTGATCTCATCGTCTCAAACTGAGCATCCTTTCCTTTTCAATGAAATAAATGTGCACAGATAAAGTATAAAAGTTTTGCTTCACGACAATCATTGCAGACTTTCTGCGATTTTTCCCTTTTTTCCATCCCTTATTTCGCGTGATTTTTTCCTGGCTGCCTGCTAAGTAGCGTCTTAATATCAACATGTTGAGACGCATAGTCCTGCGGATGTCTCCCTGTACCGGCGCAGAGTGGAGAAGATTGCGTTATCTCCCGATGAAGTTTTAACGAGTTTCGGGCGAGTTTTCGCTGCTGGTTGTCTGTGTGTTTTCGGCGGCAGAGGGCGGCTGGGAAGGGCGCGCGGAATTTACGATTGTCGACGCGCTGGCCTAGCGGTCAGACGAGGGCGAAGATTTATACGGTATAAATCAAGCATTTCCCACTTCGGCGTGGCACTCGCAGGAATGTATTAACGCTATTTTCGGCAATGGGACGACCGACCAACCGCCCGAGGCCCGGATAGAATGGCATGCGGAAAACGTAACTATTCTAACGCAGAAACGCAGGAGATACGATCAGGAATAGTCTAAATTTCCAGCTGTCCTATGATGTAAAATATATTTTAAAAAATTAAAAAATAAATACGTATTGATAAGAAATGCATACTCTTGAGATTGTAGAAATATTACAAAAACACAATTAAACATTGAAAACTTGACGTTTTTCTTTACTTTAAGGAGCAAATCACGGAATCAAATAGACGGATGTGACTATATAATGATAAAAATATGAGCATATTTCGTTGAAAATGAGAAAATAAACTAGAACCGACTAAGAATATCGGGGTTAATGACCCGAAGTTGAGTCGGTTGAGGAAAATATATCATTATATCCAATTTCATACAAGAGTGTATGGTTTTAAATATAATGCACGCATATTTCCAGTTGACATAACCTAGTTTGTTAAAACTCATTTGTGTACTTTTGTACAATGTTTGTCAAAGTTATATTTAGTATTTTCGAATCTGAGACCTAAAACATACGTTTGCTACTTAGAAACTAGAGAAACAAAATAAATTTGCAGTTTTACGAAGTATCTGAAGATATTAATTTTTCGCGCTCGAGCGGCGCTCATTCAGCGCCCAATTACAATGCTGTTGTAACACGATTGGCTCCGCATATGTTCAGTGGACTCACGGCAACGCGGCGATGCTCTGCCGCACTCGTCACGATTTGCCATAGAATGCTAGTGAGGAAAGCCTCGAGTTGCGGCAGAACCCTAGCGAGAAAACCCTCGAGGGCTATGTGTTAACTATTAGAAATGCAGAAGGGTCTAAAACTAGGAATTTTTGTAGTTTTCCAACTAATTTAAGAGCATAGAATTTGTTGGAAAATTAGAAAAAATCAACTTAATAATACTGTCAATGAACGACTGTAAATATTAATTAATATGTAAATAACAAAACCTAGTTTAGATTAAAAATTGATAAAATCTTTAGCAGTGTCATAAACTATGTATCCACGGTACAAAATTGCTCAATTCAATGGTGCAACGCAATCGAATTAATGTCTAATAAGCATGAAATAATGTCTGCAACGTCCAGCTCATTAGAATACCAAAAACCGCAGGCTTCCTGCTGTGCATACATACATACATACATACACACACAGTGGGGCCTCCCACACTCGTGCCAAAGTCGGTACAAAGCCAGTCGACTGCATGCATGCATTCCAAGCGTGCTTGCACGATACGAATATATACCCGGATTATTATAAATTGAAAGTAATTTTTTCCGGTTGTTATTTGCTCGTCGACTCCCGTCGGCGTCGCCGGCGTCCGGCATCGTTTCGCCCTTTCTTCCCATTTCTTTGACCACCGTTTCGTTTGCAACTCATACACCACACACAAAAAATAAAAACCGACCAGGGCTATCAAGTTACTCATGCATTGCTTAAATATGCACCGCGCTTCCTTTGATATAACTCACCAAACGCGACGTTAATGCGAAAGGCTCGATCGTCGTTCGTTTCGTAAAGAAAACACATAATTATGATTCGTGTGCGAGCTCGCACACCGCCAAAAGGTAGTGTGTTGCAGGCGTAGGTGTGTAGATGTAGGTGGGCATAACCAGCGGATGGAAATGGATGCAAATGCGTTTGTTGGTCATGCGCCGAGTGGTTGTTAGACGTGTAATCATGCGATATTTGCATCCATTTCGAGAATATGTGCACTCGAGCCGAAGGCAGCCGAACGTAGGAATTAAAAAAAGGACATGGAAGGCAGGCAGGCAGCCGGGTGGCGTGTTGGTAGTTTCATGCAGCACGCAAACTTCGTTTCGCATTTGATTCGCGCAGCGTATTAACACTCGACTAAAACCAAACATGTTATTGCGTTGTTGTGGAATTATAAGAAAACTCGATTATCTGTCTATCAACCTGTCCAATAATGCAATTTCAGGGATTAGATTACATTCGGTTACATATCAACTGGCAAACGTCAGAAAATTTAGTTGCGAATTTCCTGTCGTTTTACTAGTTTTATAAGGTTCCGGAAATGTTGTCAGGGGTCTCAGGCTCCATGCCAACTTTTTATAATTATGTATAATAACCTGGTTTTAGAGAGTAGTTATTAGATTGTTTTATATTAACTGGAAAATGCAATACAATGAAGTTAAAATTGATTTCATGTTAGAACAAGGGTTGCAGGCTCAAATCCGGCCGGAGGCATTTTATCTTTCAATTAATGCACGTTGTGATTAAATATTCATAATTACCTTCCACTGAATATTGGCGAGTAGTATTATAAATTGAAAGTACTTTCCGGTTCTTATTGGTTCTGGCCAAATTAGTCAAGGGTTTCTCGCTTCAAATTTCATGCCAACTCTTTATAGTTATTATGATAGTTATTATTCATAAGACATGTTTTTTGCGAGTGTTTTAGATTGTTTTATATTAACTGAAAAATGTAATAAAATTCTGTTGAAACTAATTCCATGTTGTACTGCGGAGTTGTCGGCTTAAATCCGGTTGGATGCAAGATCAATTTCTCTTTCAATTAACGAAAATTAAAATTTAATATACTCTTAACACATTAATTCAGAAAAGCTGTAATATGAAGTGCGTTAGAGACAAAACTAACAAGTTAATATCTTTCAACGAACTTCGCAGACTAATTCAATTCCAGATAGTGTTTGGGTCATCTTGGGACGAACCGAGAAGATAATATTGTACACGACGACTCCTGAGATAATCAGTAGTGAAATACACTAGTAATGTTGAAGTTTTCGGTTTAAATCCGTTCGGAGACAATATCATTTTCTCTTTTGAGAATATATGTTATATTGAATTTGGCAATTTAGTGTGAAGTATTCCTAGTTCATACACACACACACACACTCTTATTTGAACAACCCCAGACTTGCTAGCATTGCCATATTAAAAGAGATGTAATCATTTAACTTAATTAATGAATTTACAAAGAAATGAATTAATTGAAATAGAAATTTAATTGGGAAAGACAAAATTTGAAGCGCCGGACCGGGTTCGAACCGGCAACCTTTGGGATAGCGGCCCAATGCTCTACCAACTGCGCCACGGAGAGCCCGCGGCATGTCTTAATAACAAGGAGAGTGTTCCAATTGTCCAACACCAAATCGAATGAAACTTTTTGTACGTGTAGTACGTATATAGAAACAATTTGTGTTACCGGGATTTTAATTAACTATATCTCATTTATACATATACTTTGATGTTTTTGTTTTCGCTTCTTTGTCGGTTTTTGGTGGTCTGAGAGTGTTGTAACTTGGTATATATTTCTGTCCTAACCTACTGCATTGTTTGTTGCACTTGTTCCTTCAAAATATGTACGCATACTTTGATAATCTTTGATTTTAACATTTTCTAACTTTGGTTTGCCGAAGGTTATGCTTTTTTTTTTCTCAGCAATACATTTATTTGCATTCTTGTTCACCTATTTATAATGGTTTTATGCATATTTTCCTGTTTTTTCCTCTTGTTATTTTCAGTAATTTTTAGTATTTATTTGGCTTTCTTCACTTTGATTTATTCGAGTGACGGAACACGGTTGTCATTGTTGTTTCCATCCTATATGTTTGTGCAACTCTTCTATTATATGCATGTAAGAGAAAAATTGCGGGAGCCTCTTCTGAGACTTTCCTATTGCTATTTCTAGTGTGCTGCCATTACATATACGTCAACTTTAAAGACATGCATTTGGTTGGTGTGAACACTCTTTTTTGCATATTTTGAAATTTTCAAGAATATAACTTAATAAGAAATAGGTTTGCCGAAATTTTTATGGAAATCGATGACTGTGCGCCGGTTCGAACCCGGTCGGGGGCTTCAAAATTTCTCTTTCCGTGTTAAATTTCAATTAATTAATATGCTAGCTAGTCTGGGGTTCGTTCAAATAAAACTGTATGATACTAGTTGTGTGAATGAGCTAGGAAAATTATTGCTAAGTGCTTGCTCATATATGTAATCATATGTAATTTTCGCTTTTCATTAATACAATTCGTAAAAATATCATAAAATTACCAAAATTTACGCCATGATACAAAACATATAAAGATCCTCCTTGGTATTATGTTCACTCTAAATATGACATAACTTGAGTGAGCTCTTCTTAAAAACTGAAAAGTCCGTACATAAAATCTCTCTAAGTAAATTACCTTTTAATAGGCGCTCATAAAAACTGTAAAGAAATCCCATTCTCGCTGCAGCGTTTCATAAGAACACCATACTTAATTTTAGATTTACGTGCCATCCGTTTTTTGTGCAGTCATTTTTGAAGCAGTCATCAGAAATCATGCAGCGATTAAATTATCTCTCCCATCGTGTTGTTGCATTACGTCCGCGAATTTGGTGCAACCGCACTCCCACCGACAATGGTATATTGGTATACATTTCTATACGTACATGTATGGGAAACAGGTTGTGCGAAAGTTATAATTTCACTTTAATCTACGACTCGTAAAGTAATAATAAACCATTATTATTAAAGCGGCGCTGCGCGGGAATGGAAATTGCGATACGCGAGCCGCCCGTTGCGTCGTGGGGATAATGGTCCAATTTCGCCGCAAATATACAAACAAGTTTATTATAATTTGCATGCACACACACACCCAGGGTTTATGGGGAGTTCGGTGATGAGGCGGGGTCGGGAAGTGCATGCACCTATGGAACGTACTTGTAACCAGCAGGCGAATACAGTCGACCACTTTGTGCAGGCGATATGCTGCTATAGGTATCGGTATCAAAACCCGGAGGGTGGTGAATATACCGTGTTCGTTGAGTTCACCGTGGCGGTGAATTCAGGGAAGCGGGTGGAAGTTGGATGATGGTTAAAGTGTGCACAGAGGTAGTAGCACAAGGAGGTGGATGATATTAATCCTCGACGATCGAGCTTGTGCCAGCATCGGGTACTGCCAACCAGGATAATATTCTTAATATTCACGATATTGGTCTTGCCGATAAGAAAATCCAGCAGTTTTAGACTTTTATTGCGTCGTTAACGTTGTGAACTCCTTCGAGGACATAACCTCAATTATAGTCTATTTAACCACATAGAGCATTATTTAAAAAAATAGGGAAGTTTACTGTAATTAAATCATAAAAAAAATGTTGATGATTTCATCGTTATATAGGCATAAACTTCACTTTAAAAGTCACTTCAAAGCCTCTTTTGTTTTTTTCATAGATTATTAAATTTTTTTCAGGGGTTTCAAACTTCTTCAAGGAGTGACCTCATTTACCTGGCCGAAAAAATAAGACAATTTTCATGATTTCATAGGCACTGTCGATTTTTTTCGTCTTTAAAAACCGATACATAAGTTAAAAATGACACGTATATAGCGCCTCTTTTTTAAATTGTTTAGCTGCGTCGTCAATTTTGATCGTACGTGAAGAACCAAAAAGTTTTTGCAAAATTTATAAAATTTTCTTGAATATGGCGTCGAGTATTTTCAAGAAAACGTTTAATTTGCATCTTTTTATACTAGTTTTATTCAACCAAATAGGTTCAGTAGATTTATCTCAATCGTGTTCGAAAAATCATGAAAAAATGTTGATGATTTCATTGTTATATAGGTATAAATTTCATTTTAAAAGTCACTTCAAAGCCTTTTCTGTTTTTATAGGTTATTAAATTTTTTTCAGGGGTTTCAAACTTCTTCAAGGAATGACTTCATTTACTTGGGCGAAAAAATAAGACAATTTTCATGATTTCATAAGCACAGTGGATTTTTTCATCTTCAAAAACCGATATTTAAGTTTAAAAAACACGTATATATCGCCTCTTTTTTAAATTGTTTAGCTGCGTCGTCAATTTTGATCGTAAGTGAAAAACCAAAAAGTTCTTGCAAAGTTTATAAAATTTTCTTGAATATGGCGTCGAGTATTTTCAAGAAAACGTTAAATTTGCATCTTTTTATACAAGTTTTATTCAACCAAATAGGTTCAGTAGATTTATCTCAATCGTGTACGAAAAATCATGAAAAATGTTGATGAATTCATTGTTATATCGGCATAAACTTCACTTTAAAAGTCACTTCAAAGCCTTTTCTATTTTTTATATGTTATTAAATTTTTTCAGGGGTTTCAAACTTCTTCAAGGAGTGACCTCATTTACCTAGCCGAAAAAATAAGACAATTTTCATTATTTCACAGCACAGTGGATTGTTTGGGCTTTAAAAACTGATATTTAAGTTAAAAATGACACGTATATAGCGCCTTTTTTTGATTGTTTAGCTGCGTCGTCAATTCTGATCGTAAATGAAAAACCAAACAGTTTTTGCAAAGTTTATCTCAATCGTGTATGAAAAATCGAAAAACAAAATGTTACGCACAAAATGCATTTAAATCTGGGTAGGAATACTATAAATTTGCAAAGAACTTAATGCGCCAAAAACTTCGCAAATTTTGAGAAAATATTCTTGAATACTCTAGTGATTAGTTAAAACTATTTCCTAACAAATGTTTGACCTCGTAAGTGAGCCTTAAGTCTTCAAATATGTTTTTAGTAAAAATTTTAAGCCTACATAACTCCACTTTTTATAACTCCTCGCAGTCTAACAACTTCCAAGAACAGAGTTTTTCCTTTTTTTACCCTGTAATACAAATCCACATGCGGAAAAACTAATTCAACGCATTATAATAAAAGCTCCTAATAACACAGTCGGTCCCCAGGATGGAAAAAAATGTCCACGCCACGTGGAAATATGAGGGAAAACGCAATTTTACCCGTGACCAATTAGGATAAGAGTGTGTAATGGATAAGGACTCACTGAACGCCAGGTTTGGGTTGACTGGCCACCAGGAAAAAAAAAAACGCACGGAACTAGTGCAAAGAGCAAAACGTTCGCTTTGACTCTCCCTCGCCGTTACGAGGTCGTACTTCACGTGGCAAAAACATCAAAATTGGCTCGCGTTAAGCAGGACGAACGTCGCGTATCGTAAGAGCCCGGGCACTACTAGTTTACAGTTGCACATTGAGCACACGGTTGCATATCTAAAGCTGGCGTAAACAGCACGCAAGTTGTATACATTGCCATAATGTAATAGGGGCGACATTGTCGACGAGAAAAGCGCGGCACAAAGGGCGAAAAACGGCAAAATGTCCGTCGGGCTGGTAGTATCCGCCCGGTTATCAACACTGCGCTGTTATTGACTTGTTCGGTGGCATGTTGCGGAGATAAGCGTATGCGTTACGTTTGCCTTGTTTATAGCCATTTTTATAACGTGCAAAAATGGAGGGGGTTATTTACAGTTACTTTCAGGCATGCAATAATTGAAATGTTGATCGAAATTAATGACGAAAATTGAAAATTTTAAGTACATGAACAATTTTTATTAATTAGCAATTAAGTAGCAATAATTTTGAAGAGATTAAACTTTCAAAAGTTAAAACCCTGAGATTTACTGAAACTCGTTGAAACCCG
This sequence comes from Mimaenictus wilsoni, assembly GCA_027575185.1. Lineage (NCBI taxonomy): Eukaryota > Metazoa > Arthropoda > Insecta > Coleoptera > Staphylinidae > Mimaenictus > Mimaenictus wilsoni. The sequence continues at coordinate 776 of JAODAC010074722.1, read as the reverse complement.
GGTTCGGTTATCCGAGTTTTAAAACCCGAATTTCAAAACAGACTTTTTAAAGCGAAATAGAATGAAAGAAAAAAGGTTCTGCGAAATTCTATTTCGGGTAATTGGATTAATACTAAAACCGAGTTTCCCAACTCGATATCACTCAGAATTTTCTATAGAATTTATGATATTCTTGAAGAAATTTATCAATATTTTTATATGATTGCTTAAAATTTGAAAAATGTATTTGGAAATTGAAATTCAAAAATCGAGTTCTTAAATCGATTTAGAACATTTACGAATGTTTCTAAGAGTTATCCGACCTACCTGTTAACCGAAAACCTAGTTTCCGTTTTCATAAAAAATTTTATATAGTTCAATTTCATTTATAATTTATACTAAAACTACATAGACATGACACTAAAAACTTACAATTATTAAAAATAACAAAGGCATAAAATAAAACGGAAAACGTGTCTATTTGTTAACTCGATATTGACATAGTAATTAGCAATAGAATACCATTCAATAAATAAAGGTAAATTCCGGGTAGTGAAAGATAATAATAGACAAAGCGATGTCGATTTTGCGTTTAATTATTTCTAGCTGCATGTCTTCCAGCGAGTCGGGGCTGGTACAACAAACAAATATGTATAAATATTACGAGCGCAAATATCCGTCTATCTGTCCGACAGCCCCCACCACCACAGTCGCTCGGGCAGTCCGTTTTATGTATTTTTTATGTCTCCGGTCATATTGCACGCTGCTGCACAAGCTTATTTAACTTATATATAATA